>JAQQZY010000009.1:14113212-14130927 GCA_030068375.1 Ostorhinchus rueppellii
GTGTCCAACTGGGCAGGAACCCACCCAATGTGGCAACACTGGAAGGCATGGCTGGATTGTGTTTACAATTAGCCAGCCGTACCTGACTGGGGGTATGTTTGTGTCGTAGTGCCGTTTCTCGTGAGAGACGAGGTCTAACCCACAGGGATGGTGTAGAGAAATCTCAAGTGGCATATTTGGCCCAAGAGACGCTAGTGGGAAGGTGGAGGGCTTCCACTGTCCCCCTAACAGGCCATTTAACCATCACTGTTATTCAAAACTGTTGAATTAAGATACAAATCTTGCATAGTACCCCTTCAAAACAACAGGAGACTGAAAAAATACACACCTTTCTTCTGCAGCTCTTCCTCTCTGTCTGAATCAAAAACTTAGACATAAACATAGATCAAGTTGTTTCACATCACTGCGGAAAAACTGCCAAACTATTATGGTTAGAGAAGCTGTCATATTGCACAGAGAAGATCAGCAGAGATGCATCTGATGGAGTTCATAAAGGCAATCAGTAATACAACCTGTAAACATATATTTTACTCCATATTGGTCTCAAAACACCTATAGTCAGTCACATTCTTGCATCACCTTCTCAGCAGATTGGAAACAAATTAAAGATGAAGTGAGGTCTGCTCTGACTTTTCCTCCTCTAATTTAGGTTTTTTCTCCACTGTTGTCAAAAAAGCATCAAACACTGAAGCTTTAATTCTTTATTTTATGATATTATAGAGTGGATAGACAACGATATAAACTGCAACTTAACTGGTTCATGACATATAAACATGGGGGAGTAATTCTATCAAGATGTTGTTGTTGGGTTTTTTTGCAGAATTGTGCAATTTTCATTAAAAACACATTTTTATTTTTTACTTTTAAAAGCCTGCCTTTTGTTACATATCAAATATTAAACACGAGCTGTTAAAATGTTCCAGATGCTTCCAGTATCTCCCAGAAACTCTCTGTAGGTGGACTATCCAAACAAACTGTGGCCTTTTACCCTGTGAGCTCTGGCAGTAGCTTGCCAATTTTTGTCACGTCAATTCCTGTCTCTTATTTTTCCCCCTCAGCGTCTCTTTATTGTCCCATGACTAGAAGTGGGTGGCTCATCCCCACTAGTAGCATCTTTTTCCAACCCAGTGGAGAAACACACGGAGGGAGTGCAGTGTGAGCACTTCACACAACTAGGCTACTAAGCATGGGATTAGATAGGGGAGGCCTGGCTTTACTGGCGGATGGGATTAGGTTTTGTTTTGCCTGGCATGGGGCCAGCATCCATGACCCACAATGAGTGGAGGAGTACAGCGCCAAATCACACAGCCAGCACTGTTCCTGTCTGTCGGCGATGGCTGCCTTTGCCTGGTTACAGTCACTGTAGAAATCTGGGCATGACTCCTGCATTGGTGCAGCAGGACCGAAGCCATCCCTCATGAAAGAACGACAATGAACCAGGAGGGTAGCAACTAAAATTTAGTCTAAAAGGGAAAAATAATATACTCCTGGGGTGATTTATTTTAATTACCTTTCCCCCACTTATTTTGGAAGGAAATGAAAAGTACCTGTTTTGAACCAAAAGCCTCAGAGTAGTTCCTGTTAAGAATAAAACATCAGTGTAGTCTTGTATTTATTTAGATAAAACACATGCTGATCAGACCCTTCTGCATATGGATGTGTTGATAAAGATGACAAATAACTGTCAGCTGCTTTATGATCTTTAAAGTCTGGCAGCTATTTAAGACATTCTCATCCTGAACACCTTATTAAAATGTAAACTACATTGTCAGGTTACTTATTTTATCATTTAATTATATGGCTCATTAAGTCAGATTCAGAGTGGTTTGTGTTTGTCTTCGGTGTCTTTGTGAAGGGGTTGCATTCATCCCGCCTAATCTACAACAGTAGCAGCAACGGGAATGTTTAAGCAGTATATGGGACCCATAATATTTGGCATTTACCCGCGCTAATTATCTGGAGAGCTGCTGTCAAGCCTCTCTAATTGCTTTGATTGATTCATCTAAAGAGGTGCATCTAAGGAGGTTTTGCAGACTAAGGCATCTCCAAACTTCACACACATGCACTTGTAAGACCTTAAGTGTGTGTAGCAAAGGCCTGTGTAGTGTGCTGGCATTTGTGTTTCATATTTGGAGCTGCCAGGAATCACCAGGCCCTCTGGCACGGCGTGGACAGACGTGTGATGTGTGTCCCACAGACCCACTCCTGCCAATTAACTCTTCTGCTGAGCCGACACACACTGATTTACATGTGCGTGTATCGGGATGTGCTTCGGTCTATCACAACTGCCTGATTTTTTTTTTTTTTTTTTTTTTTTTCATCTAAAGCAAAAAAAGATGTTAATGTAGTATCACTCAATGTGCCAAAGCGTGTAATAACCAAACACTTTTTACCATAAAGAGACAAAGTTCAGATGAATCAGCTTGTTGATAGACAATGTGCCCTGTAATTGAATCAGTTGAAAAGCTCGGAGCAACCAGTCAGCATTTCAATAAACACAAACAAAAGAGGTGAACTAGGGGTGCACCTTTATATAATGAGATTAACAATGATTAAATACAAGCTTAAACAAGCAGCTCATCAATAGTCATTTTCAGGTAAATGTTATCATAGAACAACAGCATTACTGCGAGCGTTCAGCTTTGCACTCGCATTTGTTTGTTTTTGGTTGTTTTCAAGACATAATCCACGATGTTAGAGCACAAAACAGTCTTTATGTGTGTGATTGGTACACTTAGATGAAAAAGTAATTCATTCTTAAATCTGCAACTCCATATTCAAGTCACAACAATAATCACAACAGAATCCATTGGAAGTACAGTGAAGAAAAATTGTGGTCTGAAGCCATTTTTTGAAATAAATGAACTCTAGACTTTGGTACCAACCTGACTGCATTTCACATTTACTTCCCCAGTTGTTGTCCAGTCATGCTGTACTTACAATAGTCAAACCAAGTCATAAGAATACAAGAGTCACACCGTTAAGGCATGTCAATATAATCATTTTGATAACCTTTGTATAAATAAGCCTTCTATTGTGTTTTTTTCTTTGCTTTCATGCAGTTCAAGCCTGAACATTAGAAGGACTAAACAAGTCTCGAATGACATTTTCTAATATGAGTGCGCTTTGTAATTTATGAAATCTGTGGTGTTGGTTTGTGAAAATGACAGTGTGTCTGGCAGATAGCATATTTATTTAGAGTTTGCATCTGTGTTTTCAGACAAACCAGCGGGTTAAGAACTTGTTTAAGGGCCAGTCATCATAAAAATGAATTTTCAATTTTTAAAAATCTATTTAACCAGAGTTTGAAGAAAACCCTTTTTGCTTATTTTTCAGTGGATGCATTAGCATAATTGTACCATAGTGCAGGAATTAGCATCTGTAAATCTTAATTTGATAATGCATTTCCTCCAAAAGGTGGCAGGATGGAATTGGATTACAGTCCTGGATCTCATTAGTGTTGTTTGACAAAGGTCCTTTTCATAACACTGAGATGTCATCAACTGAAATGTGAATAAAATGAATTCCCTTTCATGGCGGTGCACTGGTCTGAAACCCTCTTAATTATGTTCTCCCTTTCAACTCTCATCTTTTCTCCTTCAGCAAGAATCTCTACCCTCCTTCTCGAACACTTCTCCGCAGCTCTTGAGATGTTTTGTAATCATCAGCGGGGCTTTTAACACAATGATGATACTTTTACTCTGAATATTAATCCTGTGGTTTATCTGTGTCAGTGTCTTAGATTAAAAGATTGTTTGCACATAATGGATTTGAATTTGAATTTGGTTTTTTTAATCTTTTATCATGATTAGAAACCTTAGAGATGGAGTCCACTCTGAGGTGAAACCACCGTGGTTCAGATGTGGTCCACAGCTACCTCACACGTTTACCATGTATCTGAGGAGTCAACATGCTTTAGTATTCAGTTACAGCATGTTTTTATCTGCTCTTGTCTTATTTTCAAAGTGATATATGCGTTTGTCTCAGCTCAGTATTTCATGTCACCCTCCGTTCTTTTATCACATCTCTTTTATGCAAAAGTGGCACCCTGTGTTCTGATGTCTGTGTTTTCTTTCTCTTTCAGGAATCCAGAATAAACTGCATTCGCATCGCCCGCAAAGGTAATTCCACTTGAATATTTCTCTCCCTACAAGCACTGTGACCTTGATGCATTTTCCTGCGTCTCTACTCAGTGCTTGACATTCACATCTTTTATTTTCTTTCATTGTTCTAAGAAGAAAAATTAAGAATATATTTCTGCCTCAGTCACTGTGGGACTGTATGCACTATGTTCACCTCCCACTCAAGAAGAAAGGTGAGGATGTGGACAAATCTCATCTGACGGTCCTGGTTGTGTAGCTCTCGGCCCCAGAGAAAAGGGCAACAAGCAGCCGGGGATTAGAGGTCAGGCTTTCATCGTGTTTGTTTGGGGGGCAGACGCTGGGCCACGCTGTATCAAAGACAGTCTCTTTGTTCTCATCAGCCAGCACAATAGACGGCTACATCTGAAGGGCTCTGACCTCGGTGCGGTCCAGACGGGTCCTCCAGATCAAAACTTCCAGATGGAGCTACCTTGGCCTATCAGTATGAAGGAAGCTCTGCCCCCTTCTTCTGTACCTCAGCTTTTGGATTCAAAGGGACATGAAAAGGGCAGCAAAATTGACTCTAAGTCCTGATGGCAGGAGAGCTCCTCTGCCACAGTACATTGTCAGATCACGGTGAATAAAAGTCATGTATTTATAGTTATCATAGCACTGCAACAGTAAGCAGAGTCTTGCAAGTAAATTGACTTGGCAGGGCGTCTTTTTTTTTAGTGAAGGCCTCTTTTTGTGAGTGTAAACTGAAAACGATGAGGCTCTCCTCAAGCATAAAGCCAAAAGGCAAGGCTAGCCATTTCAGCTCAGCGTCTCACTCCATCTGCCCTGCACAGACACCCGGTTGGGCAGTGATTAATTATGCTTTCTCACTGCAATGAGCTTTACACTGCACTTGCCTTTTTTTCTTTGACACTAAGCAAAGAAGGAACGGAAGAAATGCACAATGTGACCTATGTCAACGAAAAAAGATAGATTAAAAAATGTTAAAAATAATCCATTTTTAGTGCTCATTCAAGTCAATGTCAGCAGAAGATTTTTTTTTTTTTTCGGATTACTAAGTGTGCATCATTAAGTGAGACAGTTGGGTATTGTTTCTTGAGATCCTGATGAGTATTTTACATGTAAAAATCACACTTAAATAACAAACCCCACTTAACCATTAGTTTAAGTCAAGATATTTGAACTTAAACTGTACAAATGTTAAGGGAAAAAAAACTAATCGATCTTGACTCGGGATTTACTTTCAAAGCCACAGCCTCTTCTGTCATATCATAAAATTATCTTTGCTTTGTCCGACTTATTTGTTAAAATCATCACTGTTTGATTTGAAAAAAATCCGTGTTCCTTGTGTAGGTGTAAATCCTTTTTTTCCAATAGTTGACTCAGCTTTCTTCCGCACAATTACTAATGCTCCTCCACTTCTATGAGAGACTTTAACTTTAAATGCTCATTTTCAGAACAAATAGACCTTTTACCACTTTACTATGTGGTGCATGGCATCTTCTTATGGCTCAAACACTCTTTCTTACACTGGGTGTTGGATTCTTAACCCTTAGGGGTCCACGTTCGTTGCCCTGTGACTCAATCACGTGGCATTTTAAACACATCGTAGCGTCGATAGTCAGTCACAAAGACCACTGGGGACAAGTACATTTGAAAGTGCAGACTGGAAACATTCTCTCACTTTTTATTTGATGTTTATAGGCCAAACATAACTGAGATAGGACGACTTGAACTCGGAGCAAACAAATGTGAGTGAAAGTATAAAAATGAGGCGGGACGGGCGTTAGATTTATGACCATATCTTGGATTTTTTTGTCCTTTTTCAAAGCAGAAAATAAACTGGCTGAATCTGCAGATTCTAATCCACAGACTGGACTGGGACACCTATGTAAAAATATGTTTATATGTCAAATATTTGAGTATAGTTTTAATTTATTACAATTTTGATTTTATATACCATAATATTTTGGAACCAATATTCACTAATCAAGTCTTTGAAAAGGTTTGTTAAGCATCTTTGTGTTATTTATGCAATGAATTCTACAAACTTTTCAAATCTGATTCTATATTTTTGTGTTGCTTTAGTAGATTAAAGTGAAAAAATAACAGGCAAATGAGATAGATGAAGTTGTGCTGGAAAAAAAAGATACCAGATATGGATATAGTAAACATTTCTTTATATAGTATATAAAGGCAAAATCAAAAGTACTCAAAAATGGCCAAAATAGGCTCAGACCTACCCTGGCAGGACAAACTATACCTGAACCGTATAGTCTGGGATCGGCCCATTGACAGAGCTGAAGTCTGTGGGTGGAGTCAACCGTTGTCATCATTCAAACTGGTCCTGCTGGTAATAGGCCAGTTCTATGACCAATCAGAGCAACCGACAGTGTGATAATTAGCTACAAGCAGAGCCAGCTGGTATATTAGACTTTTACCGTAGCCGGTCAGCAAAACAGCAAATCCATCCTTCTTTAAAACCAATGACTTGAGTGTTTCTTTCTGCTCAACTTTCAAACAAAAGCCCAAGTCGAACTCTAACGAAATGACGACAAAAGCCGATTCAAACGAGCGCGGTTCGTTAGCCACATCCATCTTCGTTGCTCTCTATGATTGTTCTGCTATCTCGCCCTCGCACAGCCCTGTCGTCATCGTACAAAGCCCGCCCCAACGACTCGCTACACAGACAGAGCGTTTTGATTGGCCCGACATACTTTGTGTCGGACCAATGACGGGCTCCTACCGTGTGATGCTAGACCGCAAACTTGGCAGGAATATTTTCCGACGCCATGTGGTGTAGATTTCTAAGCTAGCTCAGACCCCTGCGGGTTAAACGTAATATAATATACATCTTCAATGATGATATAAGTTTTGTCTGAGTCATCACTTAATCTCAGTTTATGTGGCCTTGATTACAGCAAAATAAAACTGATATCAGTAAAAACCAGGATTTGCACTGGTACATATTCAGAGCACATGTGTTTGTCTATATGTTAATAAAACTTTACACTTAACAAGTTTGCAGTAAAAACTACAATTGCTCCTATGCAGAGGGTCCTACAAATAGGATGTACTACAGTATTTTGTCACGCTTTACCATCTTATTTACTTATAGTGGCTGAGAGTTCCATGTTTTACTTTCTGTTTAGACTAAAATCAAATGGAATGGTTTAAGTTGACATTAAAATTTGCTGACGTCTTGCCAAAAACTGATTGCCCTGCCTCACATTATGCACAGTCCGTAGCTTAATCTGCCGTGGAATTCATGTGATTACAAGCAATAGCTGTGAATTGTCCAGATAATGACCTGCTCTATTCACACATGGGCTCAATTAGACATTACACAGACTGCGTACTAGAGATCTGGCCGAATAAAGTCTGGTTAATGTCCACTTTGACTGATTCGGGCTGGATATTAAACATTTGTGCTCCTGCATGTAGCTCCTCTGAGTAATGTCCGGAGAATTTCAGGCTGAGCAGAGCAAGGGCTGTTCAGACCGAGGAAAAGGCAATAAAAATGCTCAATGAAAAGAAGTCATTTAAGAAAAAAAAAATGTTGCATTACATCCTCCACATGCTGCATGATGTAACAAAAAAAAAAAACAAAACTCAAAAAAACCAAACAAAAAAACCCCAGATACATGTAAAATTCTTTCATGATTTCCAATTTCCAGATGTGACAGGTCAGATGTTTTTGTTGTGGGTTGTGATCTCTGTGATTCCTCTAGCATTAACATAGGCCTTTGCATCGCCGGGTGCTAAACTGTTATTATCAAGCCGCCCATCACACGCAAAGTCGAGGCAAATGATTCTGGCTTGGATAACAAAGCTGGAGATTACATTTCAACTTTCAGGTGACAGTTTAATTAAGGATCCTCTGGCGGGCTCAACACAACAATAGACTTCCATTTCTCCTCTAAGTGCCAATTTCCACCATCAGGCAGCTGGCAGGTGCATGGATTCATGTGGAAATCTATTTCATGCTCATGTTTGGCTTAATAGAAATTTCGAGGCTAAATGTGGCAAAACCACCTTATCTGTCCAGAACGTCAGAAAAGTGAAATTGATTTTTCACCTGCTCATCTACGTTTTCCCCTTCCTTTATAAGATACTCCTGTATTTCACTTCAACACTTCATCTTAAATGAAGCTGCAGAAAATTGTGGCTCTTTCTGAATTGAGTGCATTGAAATTGTCTGAAATTTTTATTATTTTCTGTTACGGTTACGCACAGACAAAAATGCACCTCTGTGTGATAGTGTCTCTGTCTGTGAATGAAAAGCATAAAAAAGAATTGGCTTTTAACTCTGTGCTACTACTACAGCTAAGGACAGTGTGGCTGTCAGATGTGACAGGTGTACTCTGGAAAAACCGCCCCCTAGAAAGATATTCTTTTTTTTTCAGCAATGTTTTTTTTTTTTAATTATTTTTTAAAAAGACTCAATGAAAAACAATCATGTTTTTAAATAAAAAACTGACAACACAAGAAAGACAAAAAGAGAAAAAACAAAATAATAAAATAAAGAAAACAATAAAAAGGAAATGTAACATAAAATAAAAAGTCACACTCAAAAACCTTCCATTATTTCTTGAGAAAGTCCATTAAACGTGCCCACACATCTTCAAATTCTTGAGCTTTATAAAGATGTTCTTAAAGATAATCAAATTATGTACTACCGTGATGAAAAAGAAAGTAAATAAGTCTAGTCAAATGAATAATTAACCCAAGAAGATGATATAGAGAAAAAAATACTGGGACGCACCAGAGCTACATCTATGACTATAATACTGTGATAAAAATATTTGCATCAGTTGTCAATAAAAATCCTTTAATAGGCTGATTTTTTTCCCAGTTACTTGTGGTTTAATTTTTTTTTTTTTTTTAAGGTCAGAATAGGATAAATATTTAAAAAATCAAAAGGAAAAAAACATCTAAACCAATTATAGCAAAGAAAACCTTTGAAAACATTAGCAAAACCAACTGCAGTATTTTGTAAGAATTTTAGATGACAAAGTACTGTAATGATATTTGGGCAGTATAAAATTATATTATTGCATTATTTATTTATTTTTTTAATTATTGCTTTGTAGCCTCATCTGTCTCGATATTTTTTCCTTTTAGTGTGTTCATGGTAGACTTAATATTCTCATACTGACACGTTTTATAAGTTAAAAGTGCTGTCGTAAAATAATAAAATATCCTTGTTCCCGTGCAGACATATCACACAACCCACTGTTTTAGCGACATGTTAAACAGAGCTGAATATTAGCAGAAATAAATAAAAAGAGTTTAGTTTTCAGATCATAAACCCACTTGACCTGATTATTTTTAAGCTTCATTTCCCAGAAACAAGGCTCTGTTATTTCACTGGTATTTTTTTTTTTTTTTTGCAGTGTACATCGAACTGCACACAGAGCAATGTCACAGTTTTAGATGGCGCGCTGAGGTAGAAACTGAGAAAGCTAATATCCTGAGCAGTATTATAGAGGACTATTTCCAATCTAATATATCAGGTCACAGATATTAGATAAGAAATACCTGGATCAGATATGCCACACAAGTGTAATTGATAAAAAAAAAAATCCCTATCAAATAATGAACTGCGTTTTCTTTTCAGCTTTCTTTAGGAGGAGGATTGTAAAGCGCTACAGTACCTAAGGCTACAGACAGTAGGGCTACAGTACAACATGGTTCTGTTTTCATTTTCGTTGCCCCAGATCTGATTCTTCCCCAGCAGGCTGCAATATAGAGCTCTGTCCTCGGGCCTGCTCTGACTTTCTACTACTCTGGAGATCGGTTGTGCTGTTCCAACAGGCTCAGGAGGCTAGTTTCAGGGCCGTCAAGACCTGGAGGACAGGCTGACACACAGGAAAACTAGATCAGTGGGCTCCTGGAACAAGACAAAGACAGACCCGCTGCTCAGTACCATTTACATAAGTATAAAGATTTATGCCAGGAAAATGAATAACCTGCTATTATGATAACGACCTTTCCAGTAGCTCACAGACACCCGGGCACCTTGAGATTATACTGTGGCGCTGTATGGATGACTCCAGAGCTGAAATATGTAATATAATATAATGTACTGAGGAAAAATGCATTTCAGCAGTGGAGTGATTGACCATAACATAAAATGTACATTTACAAGTTGATAAGGTTCAGTTTACTGTTGCAGTATCATTCTGGAATGTAAGGATTAATAGCAGTTTAAAGTGTATTGTAAGCCCCTGCTACTGTGCATGAATAATGAATCCCTGAGGAGTGCAGATTTGTTGGGTAGGGAACTTTGAGAATGGCTGTCTGCCCAGTTTTTACACATCACCTCTTTATTCACACGTCATGTTCAATTTGGAAATACCACTGCTTTTCAAATGTATTTTCAGTATTAAGAAGACCATTATAATTCGCCGTATCTCGTCTGTATTGTCATGTGAAAACTCTTCGCTGGTGAGGAAAAAGTTTTCTACGCATGAGTGATAAGTTCTTTAAAGCTGTGAATTTTCCATTTTTACCCCGTCTTTATTCAGTTTTTCACACTCTTTGCTTTAAAAATACCCCGCGAGTAATTTTCCCACTCACCTTAATCATCATTTCTTCCCGTAATGTACTTGAACTGTGCCTCTTTTTTTTTTTTTTTTTTTTTTTTAGCGGCCTGTAAAGACCACCGGAAGGCTCTGGAGGTCTCCCAACACTCTGAGGAGATGGGGCTCATTCTCGGGGTCTGCGCCGGGGGCCTGGTGGTCCTCATCCTTCTTCTGGGTGCCGTCATCATCATCATTAAGAAAGGGTAAATGACTTCAGATAAATGTCGATTACTGTATTTATGCGCAGTCACACCTCATCGCCGTCGCCGCTTTGCTTTTTATGTTTTGTTTTAGAAGAGTTCAGTTCGGAGTTTCCGTACTTGCTGAACTTTCTAAAAGGTCATAATTGTTTTGGAAATAAGCTGGAGCAACAGCCAGGGCCACATTGTGTTCATTCCCTGATGGTGCACCAGAAAGACCAAACAACTCATCTGCAGAGCCTATCTGAGTGTGAAGTATTTAATTAAAGGCGCATGCAATTCAATTAGCCACTTAATTACGCACAACAAGCAGAGGCCTGACCCTTAAATGAGATGGTAATTAGAAGGGAAAAGGTGTGCTTTTAAAGATTATTAGCCACCAATCCCTCAGGTTTACATTAGATCATCTCCACGTATCGCTCTGCATCTCATTTAGCCTCATTCGTAGCAGCAGCTCTGTCTAAGTTTAAGTCAGAAGAGGAAGTGAAGGAAGATGTCCACAGAACCTGCCACACCAAATGAGGAATTACTCAGTGCTTCAGCAGTCATTATTACATGGCTGACACAGCACAGAGACTAATATTGAATAATGTTGATTTTTGAAAGTCACCACTGCTCTGCCCATTACTCCGGGTTCCTCTGCTAAGCCGCCATGAAGTTCGCTCTTAGAGAATTGATTTCTAAATTTGCTGTGACAGGAAGCCACGTGGTTTAGTCCTTGAAGTGTAACACTGAGACGTATTCGATTGAAGGAAACACACATTGTTCTGCCTTGCTGTGGTTTGGTCTGTCAGCACCTGCTTGGAACATTCGCATGTGTCATATGGCCGACTGCTCAGCCAAGGCTGGTTCTCATTTTCACTGTAATCAATGCACTCTGCCCTCAGCTGACATTGCTTTCATCTTACACCTCTTCTTTCTCTTGATTTTCTTTCTCTTTCTCCCGCTCTCTTGCCAGAAGGGACTACTACTCTTACTATCCGTAAGTGACTCCACCTCTTTTCTTTTCCATCGTTTTGTGATCATATACATGCTTGTGCTTTGGCTGTCAATCATAAGTTATAGAGGAAGAAGGCTCAATCAGTCAAATCATTGTATACGGCGTCTATTTTCCTTTTTAACGGTGTATTCTATCAGCTTTTCTCCTTGTTATTTGACTGATATTCTCCTCTCTCTGTTTCTGTTTCTGTCTATGGTCATTTCTCCTGTATGTCCAATCTGCCTCGTTCTTCATCCATTTACAGGAAACCAGTGAACATGAATAAGACGCCGATTACCTACCGACAGGAGAAGAGCCACATGGGTTCTATGGAGCGCAGTTTCACAGACCAGAGCACACTACAAGAGGATGAAAGAATGACCCTTTCCTTCATGGATGCACACACCTGCGGCACTCGCAGTAAGAAAAACATACAGTCCAGCGTCCACAAACCTGTCCGCTCACTAAAAGTACACATTGCAATTTTAAACTTGACATGCATCATCTTTTCCCTTGTTATCTTCTCAAATGTTGGTCATTCACTCCATAAACCTCTAAATCAGTCAAAAAAAAAAAAAATAAAGAGAAGACATTTCTGTGAAATCCTCTGTGATAAAAGAACATCTTGCCCTGCAGCTTATCCCTGCCTGCAGCTGATACAACAAATCTTGTAAAATTGCAAAAGAAAGGGGAATTGCACAACTGAGCTATTTGAATGAATCGAGAGAAATGATTTGTGATTCTTGTCAGTGCATTTCATCTTGATCTCTCCTCTAATATTGTCAGTTTCACAGACAGAAAAAGACAGATGTGTTTACTCTAAAGTTAGTGCGAATCTGCGCTGTCTCTCTCATCATTCATGACAGAGCTGGTGTCACATCTACATAAGATCTATTATGAACATCTTTGACGAGACGAGCCTTATCATACTGACATGCCTGTAACATTTATAGTATGCAGTAAGTCTCAGAGTGTATGTGTCAGGATAGGCATCAAGCATAACATTAGGCTACATGAGTATATTTTTGAGTGTGCATCATCCCACACTAAAATAAAGCTGTCACGCAGTAACGCACATACACATGAATTTTTCAGTTGCAGCCACGCTGAAATTGAGAATGTCTCATGCAGGTGATGCTCGGAGTTCAGTGAACGAGGCGAGCAGTCTGCTGGGAGGCTCCCCGAGGCACCAGTGTGGACGAAAAGGCTCCCCCTACCACACCGGGCAGCTCCACCCCGCCGTCCGTGTGGCTGACCTTCTTCAACACATCAACCAGATGAAAACTGCTGAGGGCTATGGCTTTAAACAGGAATATGAGGTGAAAGGCCCCTGTTACACTTCACTCTTACACTCTGAAAATAAGTGAACCACAATACACAGGAGTGTTTTTGGTGCGTCTGTGTCAAGTACTGTGGACAATTACAATTGGCTGCAGTTTTTCTAAAGAGCACTGTTATGTAATACTTCTGTAGTGACACAATATTGTTTCATAACCAGCACTGGCTGTAAATTGAACAGCATGATTGTAATTAGCCTATTTGTTCCTGCCATTTACAAAACAGGCCCCAACACGCTACTGCTGTGATGTACATAATCAAATGTCACACTTGGATGCTTTTAAAGCTCTTATTTAATTTTCTTCCTGAAAATAAGTGGGCTAATGTATATGGAACCTATGTCACTCCATCTCAGCAGAAGCACTTTAGACATTAAATAAGTAGCTGAAAACTACTAACTTCAACATTGCCTTGGCTCTGACAATGACCTGGGGGATTCTTCAACATTTGCCAAAAGCACTCTTTCATACACATTTTTACTTTTAGATGCTTGCGTCCATGATCTCATTCTTTCATTTACTGCTTAGAGCTTGTTGCAATAGGGAAGGTCACAGCAAAAAAGGCGAGAAAACTGTTCTTTTTAGGTTAGCTCCCTGTTCACCACACGCTCCAACAGCCGCCTGGTTAACCTGAACATTGAGAACTGGCAGGTCTTCAGCTCTTGAAGAAGTGAAAGCTTTTATTTTTGATAGAGTTGGGGAAACGAGGGAAAATACACTACTGCTTTGTACCTCATGAAGTAAGGCAGGTCATCACCCAGGTTTTTCTCAGCAGGAGTTGTTGACTGTAATTGGCAATGGTGTTAGACAGGGAGAGTATATCGAGGACCCTCAAAAGCAACTCCACAAGCTCTCTGTGCTGCAGGCAGCGAGATTGTAAATATTGTTAGTGGTGTTCAGGGAGCATGGGACTCATCCCTTACTGTACCTCTGATTCCGAACACTAAAATGTCACAGAAAACTGCTAGCTCAGATGAAGTATGGAAATTGTTAAGCCTGCGCACTAAAACCCAGAGCTTTACATTGAGCTTCTTCAAGGTGGGCATTAAAATGGTTGTTTTCTCAGAACTTAAGATACTGATGGATGGATGGATTAAGACAAAACCGCTGAAGGATTGAACGGTCAAGTTTGAAAAAGTTTCACCTGTAGACACAGAGCAGCATCTTATGACATCCTAATACTTATGAAACTGGTCACCTCCCTCCTGTTTGCGCTCTCGCTCTGCTTCATTTCCCTGCTTTACTTGCTGGCTGTCTTGCTTCCTGGTTCCAACCTAGGCTTCTCAGAGTTCAAGACAGCTGCTCTACCCATCCACAGCAGTGAAAGTTGTATCAGAATAAAGCTAATTAACACTCCATCTCATTAAAGTGATTAAAGTGTCAACTTCAATTGGAAATATTTAAAACAGTGGCTACCCTGGTTATATTTGGGACTGAAAGTGGGTTTTCTGTTCTGTTCACTGAACTGGCCAAGCGAAAGTGAACATCAGGGTCAATTAATTTTTTTCTCCAAAGCAATATTTAAATTACTCAGCATGAAAGACATATACTTCTAGTTTGTATAAATGTGTTTATTTGATTTGTACCTGAATTACAACTGGATATATATAAGAAAATATATGAGAATACAGTAGTTTTGAATGTTATTAAAAAACAGCAAAAAGATGTGTGTTAAATAAAGTAATGAAACATATATGGCCAAAGACTGATAATTTTATCAGTATCTTTCGTTTTAACTGTTTATTTATGATTATTTATGAAAAAAACAAAAATAAACAAACAGGTCATGAAGTCAACAGGTTACAAAGATCACACTGCCTAGACAAACAGCACCATTTTTACACTTACAAATTTGTCTCACGGGTTATGTAAACGTGCCATTTTCCCCAAAGTTCTTCCCCAGTTCTTTCTGAAGTTGTATTGTGCAGGTCATCTGTTCTACTAAATGGAGATGTTTTACAATATTGGTAAAGACAGTCATCGGTGGATATATTTCATCAGTACTTTGATAACATCTTTGATTATTATTCTGATGCATCACACTGAACAAACACTTCAATCTCACTCCTTTACCTTGAATTAATGTCATTTAAAAGTAAAATTAAAATGATATCAGTTTCAATTTTGGATATAATGTACTCTTATATATTAAGAAAAGTGTGGCATGCTTAACTTTCCTTGAGGAACAGCACTTTTTACCATTTTTTCCTAACCTTGAAAAACTGCTGTATATTTTTTATCACTGCATTATTTTGTCAATGATGCTTAAATTCATATTTTTTATCAAATATTTTGTTATTATTCTTTAATGGGACATTAAAGTACTTGCTTAGACCTCAAATTTGAGCTATTAAATTACATTTTAAACACAAATATGGAATGAGTAGTATTGCTGCACAATGCTTTCTCACTCATTATTCGCTTGGCCAGGCCTTGAACCTCAAATGCAACATCATTCCCAACTCTGACTTCCACCTTATTAAATCATTCACTGCCAATGATGTCTTTTGGCGTCAGTCGGCTTTTATTGGGGGGGGTTGCAAGGAAACGACCTGGCGCAACTTTGATTTATTATATAATATTTAGCGTTCAGGCATTTTGGGCGAAACCACCCTGTGTTCTAAGGTCAATAACTGGAGAACCGAAAAAGCTGGAAACAATTTTTTTTTCCACGCGAAAGAAGAGACTTTACACTTTATTTTGATGGGTGCCATGTTTATGTAGTCCTAGAACTGGATATTCTGTGAGTCTTGAAAATCAGTCAAAATGCTGTGAAACGCCTGTCAGTATGGGGGTTTGTGTTCTGAAAACGCCTGGCAGTGAATGAGTTAATCAAAAGAAGACTGCATCCCTCCTCTTATTCTAGTTCTCAGCTGCACCTGCTTCACTCACCTGAGCCATAGTATAAAAGCCAGCTCTTCTCTACCGACCTTTGCGAGAATTTTCATATCATTATGTCAATGGATGTAGCCTGTTATTCACCTGCCTGATTCTCCGTTTCCTGCTATCGGACCTCTGCCTGTCACCTGGCCTGTTGAAACCACCAGCTTCTCTCCCCGACCTGTCTTCTGTCTTCTCCCGTTCTGGTTAGTCTACCTGATCTCTGCCTGCCTTTAGTTTTTGTCCTCTGATCTGTTTTATCCATGCCCTGCCTGCTCGATGTGTGGTGCATTTCACTGCTGTGCTGGTCTCCCCACACACTGACCTCCACCCGCCAGACCGAGCCCCCAGCCTTGGCTTTTCCTGGTTTGTCTGCTTTGCTGCTCTGGCCTCCTGGCTCCAGACCACCGCTGGCCTGTACAAGCCCCAACACACTCCTCACCTGCTTCATCTCCCATTCACCCTGCCTCTGGCTCTCTGCACTCCACACTCCAGCCAGACTCCTGGTTCCCCAGACCCTCAACTATTGAAATAGTACTGAAGCTTGTTCTGCCTCATCAGGAGCTCTGCATATAAACCATTATAGGCATAGAATTGTTAGGACAATGACATATGCAAACTCTCAAAAATGATTATTGATTCAGCACTCTGACCTACTGTACGCGGTTTTGTTTCAGAAAAGGGTCTGAGCTGAGAGTCAGTGCTATCGTGGTTTGGATCATCTAGTTTGTGAGCAGGTGTGTATTAGGCAGGAGATGTAACTGATGGGTGTTTATGGCCTCTTAGTCCGTAATGAGGATCATAAAGATTATAATTGCTCCATGTTTTGGATAAAATCTGCTTGTGCCGACTTCAAGAGGCATTGTTCTTTAGAAGGGGGCTTGGGAACAGAGAGCGGTGTGGGAGGCCATCAATCCTGCTCCGACTTCATCCATGTGCCCTCTACCACCACCCACTGAAATTAATTAGCAAGGTTAAAAAGGCATCTGGATCACACTGTTGCTGAACGTATGAATAAATCATCCTCGTTTGGGTCTAAAAGAAGACCCCTGTCAGGACCGCCGGCCTGATGAGGTTAAGCGTCTCTGGAGGTGCTCTGGCTGGTGAGGCTTTTGTCCACTGCTAACTGATTGTAGGGTTGCAAAAATAAGAAGGGGTGGGAGTTTAGAAGGTCTGAGTGGGAAGGGAAGAGAGATGAAAGGGTAGAAGTGTGAGGAAAAGCGAGCTCTTGATCCCCACACCCTGCAACCCCTAAATAACCTCCTCTTAGTGGTAATGTCAGTATTTCCCTTCCTTCGCAGTATATAGTCAACCATAAATGCTCCGTGAAAATGCAAGTCAAACATTAGGCTGTATTGGATTAAAAAAAATACCTCTTGGAGGCTGTTTAGTTGGAAATTACACAAGTCATGTAATTCCTTGCTGTTGGCCATAGTAACAGCCCCTCTCTTTCCCCATGTACTACACTACAAATATTAAATATGTTAGAATTTGGGGTCTTTGGAGTTACAACAATATCACTGATGTACAAGGAAAATGCTTCCAGAATAAAAGTAGCTCAACTTGACCAAATTTGAGTCATAAATAAAGAAAAATTCAGTCCAAAGTCCTAGTTGGTTGTAGTTTCTCAGATAC
>JAQQZY010000009.1:14133645-14145469 GCA_030068375.1 Ostorhinchus rueppellii
AGCTGGGATAGGCTCCATGTGACCCCCGTGACCCTAGTGAGGATAAAGCGGGTATAGAAGATGAATGAATGGATGAACTTTGTCCAAATGGAAATGTGGCTCTTCATATTCATATTGCACCTGATTATTTTACAAGGAATAGATCCAAATTTGGTGTTTGTAGTAAACTTCTTATTTTTTCACTATAGTTCTGAAACAAAAATGTAATTCTTGAAATGTTTCTTTTGCAGAACATTGCTGATCCCACTCCTGCTGTTACAGCAGCTGCTGTCCCTGTCTGTATGATTCAGGGCACATAATGAAGGGCCCAGATCTCTGAATACTTCTCCCTAGTGGAACGATTGTAACTGAGAGTTGAAATCACACCCTAGAGAGAAGTCCATCGCTGTCACCCACCGACTGTGGTATTCATAAAAAAGAGAAAACATCTTTTGTCTCTGGTTCATGGTTTTCCCCTCTGGAACTCTGCTTGTAGACTCATTAAACTGTCCCTCACGGGCAAAACTCCACTCCACTCAAAAAAATCAATACATACCTCTTTGTGTTTTTTTCTTCCTTGTGCTAGTATATGTGTTTTGATGGAGTGTCTTTCTCCATTATGAAGGAAAATGATGAGGAGTATCATATTACACTCCCCAGACAGGTATATGCTTTTATTTCCCTGAAGAATACCTGTGTTCTGCAAAACATTGATCAAGAATTTACAGTGAGTTGTAAAGGGACCTGTATGTGTGGCAGCTGCTGTCACCACAGTCATATTCCCACTGCAGAAACGGACAAATAAACACCCGACAAGAGCAGGGCTTTACTGGAGAGCTCAAAAGTTTCATTTTTACCCTTTACACCTTGAGGCTAAGGTTAGGGAGGATGATGGATTCATTGATTCAACATTTACTTGTGACTGGGGGTTACTGAATTACTATGTCATGCTGTATTAAGGACTAAGGCTTGTTTTTGCAATTTTTAACCGATTTTTCCATTCTTTCATAACTCATGTATGACACTACAAACACCTTAGATTGGTTTATGATTTATCTTTAAGGGATTCTGGGAATTGCTTATTTTTCGTGTAAAATAAAGAAAACGAATATTTCTATGTAAAAATATAAAAGTGCAGGTAAAAAACTGTGAAATGAAGGTCATGGCGTCGTCCAGAAGAGGATGTTTGTTTAGTTAATCTTTATTTAACCCTAGAACACTATCGCCGGGGGATTTTCACCCAAGCAAATGTATTTACATGATTTTCAATATGTTGCGTTTGAGTGTCAAGGAGTCTGTGCCTTCACCAGGGAAGTCTCACATGTCCCAGGAATGGGTGGAGCAAAGACCAAGCTTACAGTATCATTATTTTTTTAAAGGAATTTTGTTCTTGAATTCCTAATGTTTCAGTAATTTTGGTGCATTTTTTAAGGGTCCTCCCATGACTTTTTTTTTCATTTTCTTAGACATGCCACAGGTGAAAATAAAAGAAAACCACCCTAATTTTGTCATGTTTTGATCTATTTTTATGACAAGTACTTTTCGTTGGGTATATTATATCGGGTAAAAATCACCCGCGATAGCGATAGTATTACTTTTTATAGCGAAAATGTTCTATGGTTAACCAGGGAGTCCCTCGAGAGTATAACTGACCTGTTGTTCATGGGGAAACGTGAGAAAGACCTATAGAAAACATAACAAAGATGTATAGAATATGACACCAACAAAAGTAGCAGATAACAGCAGGGATGAGGAAACAGAAGGGAAGGTACAGTACGAGACAAACTAATTATCTGCACTTTAGTCACATAGTCTGTTAAAAAAAGTTTTAAATTCACTCAAGGAACAAGCATTTTAGCTGTAGTATCTTCTGAAGGTTATTCCAAGGGTCTGATTTACAGAGTTATGTGTGAATGCACTGCACAGAAGCCAACCAGAGGACTGATAGAAAATGACATCAATAAGATGAGAGTTTACCCAGTAAGGCTTTGTAAATAAAACATATGAATTGTGTTATTTCCTCAAGCTTAATACAGGCCAGGAAACCCTATCCAGTATACAGTGATGGGTATTGGATATAAACTGTAAGGCGCTATGATGCACAGAGGCCAAACAACACAGTGCACAAGAGGCAGCGTTTATGTAAATAATGTCTCCATCTAAAATGCGTAGTTGTTTCCTTCCTGATGGAGTAAAGCAGGGTTTATTTTCATAGTAAAACCCAGCCTGACCTTAGGTTTCTTTATACGGTGCTCAGTATGCACTTCAACGTACGGCTTACAGTATCATCCACCTGAATATTTACAGGGTGATGCTTTTTCAGTTACTTCCCCCCGGGTCAGAGGTCAGACACCGGACTCTGTAGAAGATCATAAATTTGGTTTTATTCATTTTAAGAAGCAGCTCCAGTACAGTGAGGTTTGTAGTCGTTCAGAAGCAGCCAGGAGCTAAAGTGGCTCCGAGTAAATTGTTGTGTCATCGGCGTAAAAATGTGATGACGAGCTAAACTGAACCTCGGGTGAATCTATTGGAGGATAGTAGGTCCATGATTGGAGACAGGAGGCATGTAAGACGCAAAAAGTCATGTCTCATCATGAGTGAAAGATGCATTAATGCCTACTCACTTACAGATATTCATAGTCAGTATAGTCAGTCGCATGAAGATCAATGCATGTGTCTGTGAGTGGTGATGAACACACACACTGTAGGATAAGGATAAGAATAAAATGTGCTTCTGGATTAGTTACTGTCCCATGAGTGCGGTAGTTTGAGACTGTACTTGACAGTGTCATAATTCCTTTCATCTCACTTTAGTCATTTTATGTGATCCTCTTAACCAACCCACCCCTGGTAATGAGGGCAGCTAATCGATTTTTCCCTGCCCTGTGTTGTTTCCTTTAAATAGTCCGCTATTCTCTCACTGTTATTTCTGTGTTTCCTCTCCCTGCTGCTATCCTCTCTCTGGAGGGCTGAGCACGGCAGTACTGGGAGCAGAGAAAACAAAGAGAGCCCGTAGACCTTATGTCAAAAAATATAGGAGTGGATGAAGAAAAAAGAAGGAAGAGGTGGACAGGGAGAAAGTTGGAAAAAAGGTAGAAGGAGGTAAAAATGGATTTAGAAAATGTGAAGCAGACCCCAAGAGGGAGTGCATGAAAGAGAGAAACAGTGAGGAGGAGTGCATAATCCCAGGCAGGATTTGGCTGGTACTTGGCTCTCTGTGGGGAGAACTGTGTTGTAATCCCCTGCTCAGCATGCAGACTTGGGCAGAGTTTCACCAAATTCCCCTGGTGGCTGGAAAAGCCACAGGGGGCAGACTGGTATGGGGTGTGTGTTTGTGTATTGGAAGAGGCTGTTTGCTGGCTTAATTTAGCCACACAGTGGACACCTAAGTGTCTGAAGACGACGTGAGCAATCGCAAGTGCACCCATGCAGACACATCGATGATAGGGAGAAAGGAGATATGTCGCTGAGTACGATATGTTATATATGGCTGAACATCCATCTGCTGTACCATCAGCTTCTTTTACTTCAGTTAAAATGAATGGACTGGTGATATTTTCTGTCATTCCTCTTTCTCCATAATGGCACTGCTTCATTTAGAGTTGCATTTACATTAAGCAGCAGTATTTTATCTCCATCAAGAATGCTGTGTGATCACTCTTGTTTATCCGCCTGCACAAAAACTGCTTTCATGTTTCATACTTTAACATAGAACCAGCCTGTCTAGTTTATAACTTATACTGGTAACAGTCAAATCATGAAAAATAAACGAACCAGATGATAAAAAACACAGAAAATGTACTTCATAGTGTGTGGCTTTTTTTTGTGACTTACTGACTTTGGTGGAAATCTGTGTTCTCAGAGTGACATTCTAGTCTTATTTTGTTAGTTTAAATATTTCTTGAAAGATGAGGGCTTATTTTTCAAGTAATTCATGAGTTATGTCGCCATAAAATTAACTTAAGATCGCGTGGGTAGATGTTGACACTCTTAATACTGATACTGCATGAAAAAACAATTACCCATGAGTTTGCTGAAGAATTGTTACAACCAGGCATCTGTGACTCATGTGGGCTACCGAACCGCACAAGGATGATATGATGCTTTGGTTTTGTCATGCATAAAGCATCAAGCCTCTCTATGGATATGGTGCATCTTAATCTCAGCTGTGCTTTAAAGATGTGCTGGATTTTATCATGTTAACCATGAAATACGATTTATTTTATCACCCGAAGGACAGAAGAAAAGATGTACTGGAGCTGTGATTAGTGTTTATCTAAGATGTATGAATGCTTAATAACGAAGATCCATGTTACTGGAATCTGCAACAAGTGTGTGTTTGTCTCTGCAGAGCTTCTTCGACGGCTGGGACTGCACCAAGAAGAAGGACAAAACCCAAGGCAGGCATGACACGCTGCTGGGATGTAAGTCTACAAGAAACATTTTTAGTGTAAAATACAGGAAATATGGTGAAAATGTTTTATTTTAATATTCCTCTGGGCTTCTCTTTCCATCCCTTTTAAGATGACCGCCACAGAGTCAAGCTCCACCCTCTCCTGGGAGACCCCAACTCAGACTACATTAACGCTAACTACATTGATGTGAGTCTAATCCTCTTTTTCTGCTGCTGTTTGACATGGGATACAAACAGTTAGCTTCTACTGAATCTCTGTACTCTATCTATCACACCCTGCAAAGCCACAGTCCATCTCTTTCATTCCTGTAAGCCCACCAGTCTGCTGGCCCACTTTCACCTGGCAGCTCTCATCCAATCAAACCCCCGTCCTATTGGTGTTTTGCCAGATGCCACGGTTGTCAATTGCTGCAGTGAATCCCTGACCCAGACTAACTCTATCACTTTTATTAAAACAGAGTGGAATAAATGCATTTAATGCCTGGCAGAGGAGATGAACCTTTCTGTAAGATGCCACAAATCCTCCTAAATTAAATAAACCTGATTGATGTTATTCAATCTCTGGATGGGCCCGGGAGGAGATGATCCTTTTCCACTCTTCACCTTAACTGTCTGCCACACATGCAGCGTCACAGTAACATTGTCACTGATCATATGAAATACATGTGCGTACATGTCTCTAATGTGTCTCACACACTCTCATTCATACGTGTCCCCATTCATAAAACTAGAAGAAGCTCAGGTTAGCTCAGATGGAATTCATTATGAAACAAAAAAAAATCTGATATTTGGAAGAAATCAATGTTTGCTGGTAGATTTACTGCAGTTGTATATTTTTATTTGTTTTGCCTGTGTCGTAGTCCGCGGTTGTTGCTGTTTGAGACGCGTCAAGGGAAGAGTGCAAGTCGTATGATTTGTTTAGCTTCACAAGATTTATTTTTTTACGCCTTTCATTGGGATTCTATAAAGTAAATATGCTGCTGTGATAGAACCTGAGCTAAGATGATGTACTCCGACTGTTGTCTGAGGTTGATATGAGGTTAAAGAATCTCCGGTGAGATTAAAACAATGAACCGCTTTGAAATATAACTGGTATTACAGAAAATTACCATTTACTAAAAATTAGGTGAATTTCTTGTGCAGAACAAATATTATGAACAAAAAGCTTGACATTAGATAGCTTTTTTTCCTCCCTTTTGTTTCTCTGCAGAGAACGGCCAGTGGTGAGATGCTTTTAGAGGGTTCATTACAATGCAAGGGCATTAAAACGCTGGCCTGCTGTTAGGAATGTAGTTATTGTGAGGGTCTGCATTCGCTTGTAGGGCACTGAGGTGCAGGCATTAGAGGGAAAACACCACTCAATGTGCCACTACAGTGTCAGAGCCAGTGGTTTTACTCCCTGACAAGGCTGACCTGGCAAGCTGAGTTGTAAGTACTTAGCCACAGCGGAGCGTGTTTTGGACAGCCCGTGATTATTTCAGCAGAGGTTAAATGGAAAAGTTTGTGTTTTTTTTTTTTTTGCCTTTTTCTGAAACATTATTGCACTTTCAAAACAGATGTGAGAAAATATAAGCACTGTTGTACTTCCAGCCTGAAACACTGTTTAACTTTAGCATGTGTTATTGGAAAATGTATAAAACCTTGCATGCAAATTTGTTAGCTCCCAGCAGCCAGTCTTTATATTTACATACGCACAGTAACAAGGTCTTAAAAGATGTCAAAACAATGGCAGATGTAGCATGGCCACAAAACCAACTCATGGAAGCCCACACACAGGGTTGGAAATGAGCTCCAAATCCGAAGTAATTTATATTATTTCATTTGCAGTTTGGGTGCTTGTTTTTTTGTTTTTTTTTTGTCTAAACTAGGCATAGCTCAGTTGGGATAAAGGCGTAATCACATCATCTTAAGCACCAATCAGAACTTGGAGATGATAGATGCTTGCTTATTTTCCTTTGGTTTCCACTCCAAACAGTCCTACAGTGTTTGAGTTACTGGGATTAGATTTTCAGTGTTACAGTCTGATACATAATGCCTTTTATCCCAGTTGTTGTCTTAACTATTTACAGAATCACTAAGGATTAGGAACCAAGTCTTAGGGTCAAACAGGGAGTGTTTACTTATATTAGATTGTTAGTCTCTCTAAAGGCACTTAAAATTCAGCACATTAGATTCCAAGTCCCCAAACCAGGACCAGTTGTTGCAAAATGCATCAAAGTACGTCAAACACACTGATCAGCCTTAACATTCTGACCACTGGTAAGAGAAATGGTAATGATATTGATTATTACCTGTGTATGGGTCGGGTATATTAGACAGCAAAAGAACATATGGTCCTCATGGCTGATGTGTTGGAGAAAGCCAAATAAGCAACATAAGAAACTGAGGGACTTTGACCAGGTCCATAGTGTGATGGCGAGGACCGGGACAGAACATCTCCACAGCTGCAGGTCTTGTTTGGATGTTCCCGGTCTGCAGTGGTTAGTACTGACCCAAAATGGACGAAGGAAGGACGTGTTACTATCGGGACAGTTGAGCATCTATGGGAGGTGTTCCACAGAGGCCCACTACTCTACTTGCAGGACTTCATGGATCTGCTGTTAACGCCTTGGTTCAGATTCACAGCACAGCTTCAGAGATGACAACTTCATCCTTGTCAAAGTTGCTCAGATGCCGACTCTTGCCCACTTTGCTGTATCCAACACATCAGCTTCAAAGGCTAAACATGGTCTCGGCGCCTGATATGACCCACCCACCGACACGTATCATTGCCATTAGATTGTCAACATTAATACCACTTTACCTGTTGGTGGTTTTAATGCTATGGATGATCTGTGTAAATTGCTATTGAATGTGTGAGACATGGCAGAAGTACTTTTCCTACTTCCACCAAAATAAAAGCCCTAATCCCAATGAGGCATAACAGAATAAAACAATCCACACTTAAAACACACGTTCGCGCACACACCTCTACCGACATGTCTGTGACCATACATCCTATTTACCGAAAGCTTCTTTCATTAACTAGCCTATATGTCTTCTTTTTCTACTCCCCTTCCCACTTCCTTCGACCTTGGACCCTGTAGATTCGGATTAACAGGGAAGTAAGTACTTCACTGCTCGTTCTTCTGCCTGCCATCGCTCTATTTTCTCCTCCCTTTTCTCTTTCCACTCCCCCTCTACTTTTTCCACTATCCTCTATCCACAAAAGCTCAGAGGTCAGCGAGTATCAGGTTTGTCCACACTTGGTGAAAAAATAAATACAAAATGAGAATAGCATAGCAAAAAAAAAAAACAGCCCTGCCCTTTTAGCTAATGTTTTTAAAAGAACACAAAGAAATGTGTCCTCTCTGGATAGAGGACCGTGTTGTCGTTATTAGTTCTTATAAGTGGCTAAGACTCAAGAAGTTCAGTTGCTATGGCGACTGTCTTAAGTGGAAGAGTGGTAGCATTCATGCTGACGGTGTAGGCTAGGGCCAGAGAATTGTGGATAGCAGGCCTCACAGCGCTGGTCATCCATCTCCATTTCAAACATGTCCCCGTTTATCTGACTGGATGCAATTCAGTTTAGCAATCCATCAGCAGCGTGGACAGACTCAACATATTAAGAAGATGCCCTGTGCGAAAAGATAAAAACTGTTATCAGCGTGGATTGCCCCATCATGCTGATTTGATGAGAGCTGAAGGGCTCGGGAGTTTATTCAGATTATTTTTGACCTGCCTTCTCCAGTCCACAGAGTCATGCAAGGTAATAGCAGCATCAGTTATCTTTCTAGGTGCCCTTCCCTAAATGAAATCAGACATCGCACAACATCCACGGGATTTTCTGGGAAGTATTTCAGGAATAGGTTTCTCGTCTCCTCTTAGTTAGGAAAGACCGAGGTGTTTTCAGGATTTTCACTGAAAAGTTTGTTTAACCCTCAAAGACCTGAACAGCCACTGGCAACCCAAACCATCTGCAGATCTGAAATGTTTAATAACCATTGAACCACTAATACTGTCAATACGTTTAAATAATTCAGGTGAAATGCAGTTTTTCAGATCTTCAGCAGCAGCAGATGTCTCTTCTGGATGTTCAGAGGTTTCATACTGAACAGTCATCTTCTACAATAATTACATACTGATAAAACCCATGTAATAAATAGCAGTCATTATAGGTGCTGCTTTTGTTTTTATCTTCATTTTATACTTTTATACTATTTTTCATCTTCAGTGTTCTTTGTTTTGATATAGTATGAACATCTACATGATCAATGCGTTAAATATTGGAAGATACCTGCAAAATGTAAAGGACACTATTATAATAAATGGGAATAAATCATTTAGGGTCTTTAAGGGTTAAAAAGTCCCTCAGGTGGTGTTTGTTGTGTTTATACCCTGCAAGGCTGTAACGGTGACATCTCATCGTTCATTCATATTCACTCCATTCTCAACATTTTAAGATGTCTGTCTGGTATGTCAAAGGCTCGCTCTTTGACATACAGGATCTCAGGATACTTTATTGTACATTTCAGACTGTTTATGTTGGTGGTGATGTTAAGAATTTATGTCATAGATGTGTCTGCAGCTTTTTCACTGATTTGATTTGCTTTGAAGACACACGCTACCCCTTTGTGACAAGTGTGAGACTATTAAAAGAGGAAGCTTCCTTAAAAAAAACAACAAAAAAAAGAGAGCGAGTTAATTCATCATTTTAGAGACACGGCAATACATATTGTATCTTCAATGAAAATTGATTTGGTTTTATGGGCCAGCACTCGGAGAGTTTGATAAATAAATGGGACATCTGAAATTGAGTCTGCACTTTTAGTTTCTTTATCATATCTTTATTAAACTGTCACAAGGTTTCAGGTATTGTTCGGTCAGCTAGTCTTAAAAACCGGTATTGCAGGAGTCACTTATATATTTATCAGCAGTTTGTTTACGTGCTGTTTGTACCGTTTGCCTGAACTGCTCCAGACTCTGCTGAATCTCTGAGGGCAAACACATGGTCTGGAGTCAGCAATAGGTCAGACAGCACTGGAAATTATATAAGAAACACAATTCACAGTTGCAGAGAGTGGGTCAGTAGGAGAGTTGAATGCTAAGAAGCCCGAAAGAAAAGGGTGAGAAAGAGAGAAAGACAGCGTCCCTGTACAGCTGTGCCTGAGGCGCAGATGGCTTACTCAGCATGTCATCTCTCTTCTCTCTTTCAGGGCTACCATCGATCCAACCACTTCATCGCCACTCAGGGTGAGTATCCCAGCAAGGCTAGAGCGCGTGTGAAAGCGTGTGTGTGCAGGATGGTGAGCACCTTTTGTCGGGTTGTAATAAATTGAAGATGATCCAGCCAATGAACCTACTCATGTTCAGTCCCTCGCCAAAACCGTCTAAAGGTGACAATGTGGCTGCCGCCCGTGAAGGCTGTCTTCATGATGTTACTGAATTAATAGCCAGAAAAGGTGAATAATTAAACACATTAATTATAGTTTCTCAGTCTGTGTGGTAAGTGGAGCAGTATTCTTACCTTTGTAGAGAGTTTTTGCACCACATGGTACCACTGGACTAGACTCAGTCTATGGTTTTACATCAGTAGTGAGTGTGAGCTGATGGACGTGAGGAAAACGTTTGGTTGAATTCATACCAAATTGGGTTTCTTGATTGCCAGTGACCCAGAATAGATGTAATTACATTTTGGGAACAGTAGGTCAAAGTTCAATTTTTTTTAATGAATTTTTTAAATCTTTTTTTTCCCCCATTTACTTATAATGGGCAAAATTTCACATGTCTGTGGCAGCAAAACTATTGGTTGAATTCATACCAAATTAGGGTTACAAATTGCCAGTGCCCCAGAAGAGATGTCATTACATTTTGGGCAAAGTAGGTCAAAGTTAAAATTTTGAAATGAATTTTGAAATTCTTTTTTTTCCTCCCATTCACTTATAATGGGCCAAATTTCAGTCTATAAAGTCTATAAAACATCCATTTTGTTTCAATTGACTTCAGACTTGGCACATTTATAGAGGCAACTGATGTACTGACATCACCACACACACGGATATGATGACATCCGCTGGATTGATGCCAAAATAAGCTACAATTCGTGTAAGGGGCGGGGCTTGTTGTGCCTGGCACCACCTGTTTGTGCATTGTTACTGGTAATGGTCTGCTTTTGTTAACTAGGATCTGCAGATGTAAATTAGTAATCTCTGCTGTAGTCCATCATTTCTATATTCTTGTTTTATTGTCATTTGTATGCGAAGGAAAGCACGACTACTGAATTGTCAGAGCGCATGATCACTTTGATTCTTTCGGCATTTTGTTTTAAGCCTTCATTATGTTTATTATCCTGCACTACAGCAAAGCCACGCAGAGCAGGGTATTGTTTCCACTGATGTCCATCTGTGTGTCAGCAGAATAACCCCAAACCGATGAACTGATCATTACGCAATGTAGTACACTATATGCACAAAAGTATTAGGACACGGTGTATCCAGCTGTTGTACTGTGCTATATGAAAACCATCATAATAATATTTTAGATTGCAATAAATATTAGTGCAACACATGATTTGATGTTATCTTGATGGTTAATTTAGTTTTAATTGTCACCTACGCTCACAAAATGTGTTTGTTTTCACTTCAGTTTCAGTTGTTCACTTCAATTATTGACATGAAAAGAATAATATTAATATTTTTACCATAATAATATTGTAAGTCAATAAAAATGAAAAGTCCTACAAGTTGTAAGTGTGATATGTGCTAATATTTTAGTTCACATAGCGCATATTGACTGAGTGAATATGTACAAGTTTTTCAGTTTTGGTGCATTTGGCTTCACAGAGAGTTAAGAGGACAGATGTTTTTAATTTCTCGATAAGGGTTTTATCAGAATGTATTGGAATTGTATTGACTTGCAGCATTCCCATATCGCTCTTGAAACTGTGTATATTGTGCCTTTTATGAGAAATATCAGCACGTATGCACACTCAGTGACCGAAAGTCAAATAATAAATAATCCAGAAGAGAAAAATGTAAAATAAATAAATAATAACATCCTCATGCTGGGATGCATTTCCTCTCAGACGCAATTCATTTGTATTACTGTATTTTAATTTATTGCACAACACCATTAATTATAATACAACCCACAAAACATGAAGATGAAAGCATGATACTCCCAAGTGGTGTCGCTATGACAACAAGCAACACTGACAAAGTATACATCTATATCTTTATCCGGCATGAAAAATGAAGCACCTGGTGTTAAGAGACAGTAGAGTCGAGGAGAGTTGAGCCTGTACCATGTGGTGGAAAAGCACCGTTAGTTCATCCTCTGTTCAAAAACAAAGTCACTTTTGATGGACATTTGGACCCTGTGTGTGCACGTGTGTGTGTGTGTGTGTGTGTGTGTGTGTGTGTGTGTGTGTGTGTGTGTGTGTGTGTGTGTGTG
>JAQQZY010000009.1:14154573-14180299 GCA_030068375.1 Ostorhinchus rueppellii
AAAAAACAAGACAGAACAGCTGTTATGTTGAAAATGTTTAATAAACACATTAAGTGCATATATATTCCCTTCTTTGAGTCTGTTTCCTCATTAATTAATATAGATTAAAAATGATTGACATTTTAATCTAAATGAATCCACAGCAACCTGTGATAAATCTGATTAAAAGTTTTGATCATTTGACAGCACTTGTGCATCTATAAAGCCCTAAATATAGATATTAACACACTAAAACACAATTACAAGAGCAATTTCAACAGATAGACATAATTATTAATATGAAAAGCTCAAGAAATATACATAAGTGTGTAATAATGTTGTTGTGTGTAATTATAAATCGGATGGAAAATAAACAGCCTGATAATCAGTACAAATACTGTTCCTGTCATTACAAGAATAATAATGATACTTAAAACTGGTTGTAAATGGTGGCACCTTGAAGCCTTCATTTTGACAGTCCATTGTTTGCACTTTAAAGCTGATTGCATTTTAAAATATGTTTGTGTCTCATTTAGTTCTTTGTTATGCATTTGCTCAGTTAAAGCGGCACTGTATGTTTGGTACTCTGGCAGACGCATAAACAACAGGCTACATTTGCTCTATTGTTGAAATGTAATAGCACAGATGTAAAATAAGCAGAAAGTGTCGAAAGGAGCAGACTAATGGATAGGGGTGTGTGTGTGTTTGCATCCATAATTTTGTGCGAATGTGCGTAATGTTCGTTTCCTTTCACTGTTGCCTCTGCGTGGCTGTCATTGAAATTCTTTGCCTGGTTTGTAGGAATGCAGTGTCAGAAGATTTTATTAGATGTTGATTAGGAGAAAGGAGAGGCAGCTGTGTTCCCACATGCTTTCCCTGGGGGGGGGGGGGGGGGGGGGGGGGGGGGGGGGGGGGTGCCCACATGGTTTACCTGCCCCCCCCCCCCCCCCCCCCCACCGCATTGATTCCAGGTTTAGCATTTCAAAGTAATACTGGAAAAAGCTTGAGCTCCTCCTTTAATTTAATACTGTTTTATCCGGCACTACATAAGCATTATGATGGACGCTTTGCTTAAGATTAGGGAACGCTACCACTGGAGGTACGACACACTCATTACAAACTGTTAGTTCTTCATAAAGGGAAATGTGACATGCTTCACTTTGATCTTGTAAACTTCATCCATCTGACGTTGTTGTTGAAAGCCTCCCCTTCGCCAAATGAGCTCTCTGTTTGCTTTTACGCCGTACAGCCAACCGGTACTACTGAGCTCAACAAAGCCCAGATCTATTATTTATGTTGTATATTAATGATCTAAATATACTTTTTCATCTTGTCTAATGTTATAATGGATAAACGTACAGAGGTTTCATCAAAGACAAACACCAAGCAATACTTCCTTTTCATTTGAAACTTTGTTACAGGCTCTTTTATAATGCAGTCGGCTTCATTTATCCTTCTAAATTGGTTTGTCAATGTAATGTTCCGAGTATTAAAAGTGCTTTCAATTAACATTATTGGATTCTTGGCATCCTCTGGGTGCCAGCCTCCCTCCTTCTCCTCCCTAACATATTTACCTGCTCACGTCTTCCATCCCTTTAAATGCTCCCTTGGATTGCGTTCTGCCTTCCCATCATTATCACATCACCTGTTTATCGCTTCCTCCTACAGACTCTAAACTCTGTGACGCCCCACTTGGATGTGGAAGAGTGCAGCATCGCTCTGTTGCCCAGAAACCGAGAGAAGAACCGCAGCATGGATGTCCTGCCGCCCGATCGCGCCCTGGCTTTTCTGGTTACGACTGAAGGGGAGAGCAACAATTACATAAACGCTGCCCTCGCCGACAGCTTCCACCGCCAGGCTGCGTTTATCGTGACCCCTCACCCTCTGCCCGGCACCACGGCAGACTTTTGGAGGCTCGTCTTTGACTACGGCTGCACAGCTGTGGTCATGCTCAACCAACTCAACCAATCCAATTCTGCCTGGGTAAGGTCAACAAGTTATAGACTGCTTTATTGCCATTGATTTGTTGACACAATAACAAAGATGAGCTACAGCAGAAGGTTTGAGTTTTCTCACAGACGCCAATGTTTGCAGAGGAAGTTTTTACTTTGAGTCTCGGGGTTATCTGAAATTTACTTGAGACTTTTCCCTGACATACCCTGCCTTGCCTTCACTGTCTCTGTATCTTACTGTGCTTGGGATTAGTTCCTTCATGCCATTTTGTCGGGCTTTGATCCCTGACCACATTGATCTCAAGGCATGACTAGATAACACCCGCCCCAGTTTTTCCTTCCCCTCCTCAAGTTACATCTCTGGAGAATAGGCTTGCATTACCCTCCAGCCACATCTCAGGCTTCTTTTTGTTGGCGTCCCACTTTTTCTCATGAGCATATGTCTTTCTCTGTACTGCAGTGAATTCTGTTCTTTTAAACACTTGTAATAATAGCAGTGATAATAACTGGAAATATCACACGATTTCTAGCATCACATTTCCATTAGAACAAAAAAATACACACAAAGATCAAACTGGTTTGAAAAAAAAAAAAGCGTTAATGTAATGACATTGCCAAAATGAGGTTAAGCCACTCCATGTGGTTGGAGCTCCAAAGACAAAGACTGTGCCGGTAAAAACAAAACAAACAAAAAAAAGACGACTGGAAAACTCTACAAAATGACAAAGTGCTGTTCTGTTGAAGGCTGTTTGACTAGACAAGATAATCAGGTGCAATTTTGTTATATTCTACCATTTTATTAGGAATGGAGAAGAACTCAAATGTAATGTAAAAGCTGTCACCTTGATTCCTACATTTCTATATTTTTAGTTTAAGTACACCTTCCTGAGTTTTAGCAGAAAGGACAACATACTCTGTTAAAGAGCCGAGCGCTGGCACGTCTTGACTATGGTTATATTCAGCCAATAATTGAGTTAAGCTGAACAAGACTGGCAGACATCCAGTCCTTAATGGGAGATAAACAGTTGTGCAGAAATGACAATGATACTGAATAATTCAGTTTGAGAGACAGGTACAACTTTGTGTCAACGGCATAATAATACAGGGAAAAGTAAGAAATGTTGTTCTATTTAATAATTTAGAACATGGAATGTGTGTAAAGTGTATAAAAGACTGGCTTCCAAAAGGATTCTTTTCGTACACAGCAACAGCTGACACAGAGTCAGGCCATAGAAAAAGAAAAAAAGAAAAAAAAAAACAGAACTAGTCAAACCCTCCCAGATATGTCTATGCATTTCTGTACCTTATGAAGAACATCAGTTACAATATTTGTGTGAAAATCTGTACCGTGACATAGGTGTCATGACTAGTTTAGTACATCATTAATGTCTTTGATGGAAAATTTCTCAGTGTCATTACTTTGTATTTATACACATTATTACAAACTGCTTGAGTCACAGAATCTCATCTGAAAAGCAAGAGGAGACAAAATGTTACATTGTCTGCATTTCATGTTTTTAGGCAGAAATGTAAGATTGAAAAGCATTGTTGAACCAGCCTGTACTTTCACACATTAACAATGATAAATAAGAATTATTTTATGTCAGAGCACTGGAATATTTTTCTTAGTAATGAATACTTTGCCCAAGGTCCAGCTAATGGTAGATTCTTATTATAAAATATGTTGTTTTTTTTTCCTACAGCTCATTCCAAAAGGCACCTTTCATAATGATTTACTTCAATCTGTACCTGGATACAGTCGAGCGACTGGTTCAGTATTATCACGTCTGCATTATCAAGACATTACTTTGGTAAATTAAATAGGAAATTTTGGTTTATTAATTAAAATAACATCAATAAATATACAAAAGTCATTTAGATAAACAGTTATTTTGTGTTTTACTGCCAGAAAATGTATTGTTACATGTCTGTCATACTCATACACAGTATGTGAGTATTTTACTGGACAATCTGTGGTTAAATCAGTCTGCATGACTTTAACAGCAGTTAAATGTCTCTGTAACTGTAATGTCAATAAATCCTCTTAATCTTGAATCAATATAAAATACATCCTCATTAACTTTTACAGAAGTGGATCATTGTTGATTCTCACGTTTAATCTTTTATTTCGACATGTTCACATTGGTGAAAATGAAGAAAAGGTCATTTCCAACATAGCCGCCTCTTTTCAATCCCCCTTTTCAACCTTTCTCCTTAAATGTTTTTCATCTTATTCCTTTCAGTGCAGTGCAGTCTTTTTGGTTCTCGGGGGAAAATTGAGTTATCACCACTTTAAGGTGTTCATTGTGAGATCTAGTTATGAACTCTGTTATAGGATTCATTCTTGGCAGTGGAGAACTCTGTCTCCCTCTTGTTGCAATCACTCAAAGCACATAACATCTCGCCCTCGCCACACTGCTCCTCTCTTCCTGTTATTATCACCAATGTGGCAGCGTAACACCGTCTGTTCTGCGAAAAAATACACTAACGTCAAAGCTGTTATTATATGTAAGCATTCATATTTCTGCTCAGTTCTGTTATTTAAAACCCATGCATGCACCCACAGCTCTTACTAACACCTATTTTGTTAGATTTATGCTTTAATATTAAATTCTGTGGACACAGCATTTGAAGAGCAAATAAAGATTGCGTCTTGAACATGGGTTGCTTCTAAATGTCACAAGTGCCACATGTAATCAATGTTAACATGGTCTTTCCCCCTCCTTTGCCCCCCCCAACCTGTAGCCATGTGTTCAGTACTGGCCAGAGCCTGGTTTACAGCAGTACGGTCCAATGGAAGTGGAGTTCCTGTCCATGTCTGCAGATGAGGATGTCATAACTCGTCTATTTCGGGTCAAGAACGTCACGAGGGTAAGTCATAATGGTTCAGAGAAGGCCTACGCAGAACATGTTGTTCCACTCAGTGGTATTTCACAAATGATATCCTGAACCTCATTAGAAATGCATTAGCTGTGGCCCTCACTGGTAATTCAGATGTGACATTTTACCCAGAGTACATTTAGAGCAACCACCTGTAGCGTGCATCTAAAAAGCTGACAGAAGTCCTCAAAGTCAAAGTACTATAGAGTTGTGTGTAAAATACTGTGGACCTGGAGAAGCCAGCACACTTGAATTCTCCAGTATATTCATCTGTAGTGGTTTTTCATGTATAACTGCACTGTGTAATATAAACTAAATACCTGCAGCTTATTAACAGATCAGTAATACATGTAAAGGACATAGATATTTCATATACATACAAAGGACATTATAGATAGATAGATAGATAGATAGATAGATAGATAGATAGATATCACATACATAAAAAAGAACTTCGAAATATCCAAGCGAAGTCATTCACTCATTGACATGCAGGTAATAAAGGTCAGTATCTCTCTTTTCCCATTTTTTGTGGCCATTACCTCGATAGGCGGGCTCTCTCTCTCTTAGGTGTCTGTTGGCATACTGAAGAGGGAGCTTTCATCATCATAATGCATGCCATATATTCAGCTGCAAGTTACTTTTTCTGCCTCCAAACCAGACTTCCTTTTGATTTGTTCATGAAGCATGTCGTACATGTGAAAAACAGGCATGTTTTAAATGAGAAAGAATTCATTAAATAAAGCCACTGATATTTCCGTCATGGTTGGAAGAGCACAGGTGAAGTCAGTTTCTCGACCAAAAATCTGTGCATATGTATGAATCAGTCATTTTGACTTTGCAGACTTCACCGTGTTGATTGTGTGCATATGCAAGTACGGTTTTATGCCCAGAAATTTGCATAAGCACATGCATGCATTCTGCTCAGGATCACTGTCAACCAATTATTGAAGACATCTGTATGCAAGGTATTTCCTTGCCACCACTTTAAGCAGTGCGACAGGCTCTACCCAGAACTTCCTTTCTTGATTGGCATCCTCACCTCCTGTCAGCTGCCCTTGTCATTCCCCTTTCTATCGATGCCACCTTTTCTCTGCTCCACGCACACCAGTGTCAAGGAGAGGGCAACTGAACACAGCATGGGAGGAATCAAATCACACAGGAAAAAAAGCACTCACCTCTCTGTCTCTTAGTGCATTAGTGTGTTTCGTAGACGTGACAGTGAAACGGGGCACAATCGGAAGTAAAAGTCGAAGGAAGTGCACTGTAAGCATATGAATGTGTGGATATTAAACTCGTACAAAAATGTGTAAATCCCACCTCCACTGAGGCAATTCCTCCATGCATCGTTGGTGTCTCTGCCAGCCCAATTTGCATGACTTACAGTTCTCCACTGGTCCTTAAGTGTTAGGTGAGATTCTACAGGACAAGGTTATGAACACACAGGGACCTCGCTCTCACACAGCTCGAGCCCCACTTACACCTGCAGACCCATATATCTCAAAGTCACTGTGCTGAGTGAGCACAGCTGTGTGTGCCAGCGTACAGTCTGGGGAGCACTTAAACACGGGTTTTAACTGGCACGCTCAGAAATACTGCAACTACCAGAAAATGTCTTACAGCACAGACAATGACTCCACATGTAGGTATACATGTACACCCAGGCGGGGCAGTCCACTCAGATTTCCTTTGCTTGATGTTTTGTGTTGAACCTGAAGCTCCAGGAGGGCCAACTGGTGGTGTGTCAGTTCCAGTTCCTGCGCTGGTCAGCGTACCGCGATGTTCCTGACTCTAAGAAGGCTTTCCTCAACCTGCTGGCTCAAGTGCACAAGTGGCAAAGGGAGTGTGGAGAGGGACGCACTGTTGTCCACTGCCTGTGAGTATTCTGTTATCTATGTATCATGTACCGTCAATTTATGGAAAAGACGCAGTAGACATGACACAGAAGGCCTGAATTCATCATGTTTACTCATGGTATTCTTGTACATCTCTGTACTGTTTGGGAGATCTGAGTTCTTTTTAATGTTAAGGTGATGTACCCTCTAGTATTCATGTAAAGTTTTTGTATTCTTTTTAATTATTTTTTGTCAATTTTTTCTATATTAAATTTTGGACTTTTCCAAAGGTCTGTCTGACGTGGTTTATGGAGGACGGTTCCTGGACTGTGATATTTTATACAGTAGAATATATTAGTAGAAATTGTCATTTTAACCTGTTAAACACTGAAAACTGTCTACAAATCCAGGTTTATTGTAATTGTGCTTTTGACTCTGCAACTCATACAACCATACTATGTTGTGTGCCAGAAAAAAAATATAGTATGTACTAACACGTAGTGTGTAAAAAATACATTTCACAGCAGAACAAGGTACATTCACTGTCACTGCGCTGGTGGTTTGATCATTTTTGTTGTTGAACTTTGCAGTATGTAAGCCTACATGCTCTCTTAGTTCTTACCTACAATCCTGTGTATGTGGGTGTACAGCTATCGTGATCCAGTAGTTCAAGGTGCTATATTTTAATGAACACAATGGTGTTCCAATTATACATATACTCCGTTCAACAGCACATATTGAACAGAGTGGTGTCCAAACATTTGGAGTAAAAGGCTTTGAATCAATCTTTGTTTCCCTTTTATCCTTTCTTGAGGTTTTGCATTTATTTGTATTCTATTGGAAGATGTGCGTAGAGGGCTTTTTTATTTTTACTTTATTTAAATGGCATTTGCAATATATTCAAAAGATTATTTCTGGAGGGGAGTTTCAAGAAAAAAAAAAATGATGAAAGATGGTAAATCATCCAATCTGTTAACCACCAGAGCAGTGACAGGCAGCGTGTCTCGTCTCTGTTGTGCGATGTGGGGTGCCGCGCAATGAAATGCAGCGTGAAGTACTTTTGCAGGGTATCTGATATTATTTTGTAATGCAGAATAGCAAATAGTTGTGTAATGTGCTGCGATGTGGTGCGGTGTGTGTGGTGTTGTGTGCTCTAACTCCTCTGTTGTCCTAAGCCCCCAGAGCGCACGTCCGTTGATGAATATGAATGGGCTGTCCATCTCATTGCCAACCCATCACACATTCATCCCACCGCCCCCATCCAAAAGCACATCACTCAGCGCTGTCACACAGTGTTACCCACGACAACCAGGAAAGAGATTATGGAGATCAAATCAATTATGGCTTAATACAGAATGCGATGGTTCTCACTACAGTAAATCCAGGGCTGCCAAAGCACTGACAACGATTGATTGCCTTAATATCGCTTGTATTGGCTACCGAGGCTCCTATGCCCACCTTCGCTGGTTTTGTCTCTGGAGAGAGGAAGTGGATTGTCCTCCAGTTGTTTATTGATATTTCCTTTCATTTATGATGAGCAGAACAATATTTCCAATGAAATGCCATACTGTGGTGTTACTTCTCAATTTTCTTTTCCTTAAAGATTTTGTGTTGCTATTTTTATATGATGATGTTTCTGCAAGTACTGTGGAGCTGCACTGAGTGCCGCTTTTACCAGCTACTATGAACACAAAAACAGGCTTGTTAGATTACATATATTCTTCTGTGCTTTGATTTATTGTCTTTCCTACCCCTTATATGTATTACAACACTCATTCCTGCTGGAGAGAAAGAGGGATATTTGCATATAATGCTGCAGTACATTATGTACATGCAATATGCTATGACTTCAGATATAGCCCATAAAACATCAAAATGGTAGAAATCAAACTTTAAATGCTTTTATGACAGGCAAGGTAGTGTACAAGTTTGTTTTAGTCTGCACGTTGCATTTGCTTCTATGAAACTGGGTTTATTTTGGTAGCTGGCATTTTGTGAGCTTTTTAGACCCAATAATAAAATAGAATTTATACATTATTACATTATTTCCCCCCAGGATGTACCTAATGATGACCTCACATAAATGCAAAAAAAACCCCAAAACAATTATACTCTTGGTCCGAACCATCCCAAAATTAAAGAATTTTTAATAAAATGTTGGGGCCAAAAATTGGATCAAAATTGGGCCACGAAAAGCTGCCAAGGTGTCAGTGCATTTTGTAGAAGCACCCGTTTACAAAGCACTTAATTTACATAATTCACTGAAGAGTTAATAATAAATACAGTATAAAAGATTAAAAGACAAACTGAAGATTGTCAGAATTACATTAAGGCTACGGTCAGACTGCAGACAAATGTGGTCCAACTCCGAAATTTTTGCTGCTATTTGACCTTTATCTGACCTTTTAAAGACAGTCTGAACAGCACAAATCAGATTTTTTAAAATCCAACCCAGGCCACTTTCATATGTGGTCCTAAATCCGATACATATCGGATATTTTGCAATGCGACATCAGTCTGAATGGCTAAGTCGCATTTATCTGACCTTTACGTCATTGAAATTGCCAGACACGAGTGTCTTATCATTAGAGTGTTACAGAGGCGGTCACAGAGAGATTCAGTGTAAACATTTTTTTTGTCATTCAAAAATGATGAATGAAGTCTGTTTCAGTGAAGCTAACGTCACTATCCCACCACTCCTGACTCCGACTCCACATTCAAATACTCCGTTGTACAGACGTAGTAGCAAAAGCAAAAAAACCTGGCTGCTCTTTTTTAATCTTCTACTTAAAATGGTTTGACTGGTGCTGACTTTGATTTTAGACAAACTTTATCAGTGCCACACACACGCCAATACAAGATCCCTCCATATTTACTTCCTTAAACAGTGCGTTCTGTATGGTCCCGAATGACTTCAGGACCTCTTCTGCACACGCGGATCACCTCAGGGTCGCATTCAGTTCATACTCAAAACTGATAGAAGTCGCATTTAACCCCTTGACCTTGCAGTACTTATTATTCTGTAGTTTACATTCTGTTTATCTATTTATTCTTTATTGCACTCATTTATTTTTAGCTTGTTTTCTTTTTTTTTTTTTTTTTTTTTTTTTAAGTTGAATAGTCTATAATTCTGTGGAATCCGGAAGCCAAGCAACGACATTTTGTTGCCAAAATCTCACTGCTGTGTATTTTTTGTGCAATGACAATAAAAGGAAGTCTAAGTCTCTAAGTCTTGGAGCCTATTGATGCAAATTCACATCAAACCTCCCTGCTCCAAAATACTGCCTACTTGAAAGAAAAAAACTCAAGTCAAAATGTTTTTTTCTACAATTAGAAATCGATTCAGGCGTTAAGGGGTTAATTTGTAATACGAACGAGCACAGAAAAAAATCGGATTTCACAAAAAAATCAGAATTACGCGTTAAGACCTGCTGTCTGAACGTTGCTGAAGATACTAAAAAAATTGTTACAGCCCTGCTGTAGCCCTGCTCAGGAGTTTTTCTTCATCTTCCCTCACTGTGATGGTTGCACGGTACAGAATGATTTCTATGCAGAGTTTGACACTTGGATGGGGAAAGGTTTTCAGCGCTCACCTAAGATATGAGTGCAAGGCGCGTACCTACTGCATGAGCTGGGTTTGTTGCATATCTCATGTAAGAGCTAATGTTGTAGTCGAGAACCACCTGAACTCACACCGAGCCACAACCGGCAACCAGAGTGTTTGAAGATCGACACAAGGCCAAGGCAGGGTGCGAGGGAGTCAAGGGCGTTACAGCAAAAAAGGGTTTGAAATATTACAGATTAATATCGTATAAGGGGGGGGAGATGATTCCACTGCTGCAGAGAAAGCAGAGTGAGGCGGTGTGTGGAAAGCAGAATCAAGAATAGGACTTTTACACTTAATAGAGATCATTTTAAGAAACCAAAACGTTATCGTAGTATTAGTTTTAACAAATACGTATGAAAATGGAGTGATTGGAGCTGTGATCTTAACTGATCTTGAAATAAACTCCTGAGTCTTATTCCAAGATTTAGATAAGACAGCGTAAAAATGCAAGTGAGAGTAAGACCTTGAAGTACAATAACACATGTAAGAGACGTGAAAACATTAGCGAAAACTGACTTCAAGGAGAATATGGATGGAGCAGATGGACTTGTACGTGTAGAGACAAATTATTATTCAAAGCGTTTTATCATATTAAAGTCGTCTGTAGGGAAAGTTTAAATGAATTAACGGGATAGGATATCTGTCTAAGACGTTCTTTTAATGACATATCTCCTCTGCAGTAACGGTGGTGGTCGCAGTGGGATGTTCTGTGCCTGCAACATTCTCCTTGAGATGATCCAATATCAAAACATGGTAGACATCTTCTATGCTGTCAAAACATTACGCAACTGCAAACCCAACATGGTGGAGTCCTTGGTAAGAAAAAGCGCATCGAGAAAATCATTTTTGAAGTGCCGAGAGTATTTCTGCAATTATTGCCGGGTTGTTTTTTTCTTACTTGTAAAGCTGAAGAATGTTCATGTTTCCTCAGGACCAGTATCGATTCTGCTATGACCTCGTCCTGGAGTACCTGGACTGCTTTGAAGGGAGATAGCAACTAAATGTTTACCACAGCGGAGGTATCCCACACGCTGGAGATTTGATTTGAGGCCACCCGGTGACCTCTCTTCTTTAATGTCTGGACCTGTGGACATTGAACGGACTGCCGCTGAAGGAAGGGAAGAAAAAAACACGGTTAAGGTTCCGACTTTTAACCTTTAATGTACAGCTGTGATTTCCTCCTCGTTGGTGATGTTTATCTCTTTTGATATTTTTTGTGCTTTTCTTGGTCCTCTTTGCCTCTGGACTAAAAATCTTTTGTGCTGAGGGTTTCGGTAGCAGCAAAACAATATTCAGAGCTACAAATAAGACCTGTCTATTCTGAAGAAGGGTCACCTTGGCTGTGTTTTCATCGTTTCATTCAAGCAGCAAGGGAGCTGGATGAAATTTCAGAGTTACAGCAGTATTATCTTTACATGGAAGCATTTTCTTCTCTCTAAGAGCTACATACAACAGCAGTCCACTGTGGTTGTGGCATGACTTATCTACCATACCATAAACTGCCTTATTCCCTGATGATAGGACAGATTTATTCGGTTCCTTGAATAAATCAAAAAGGTCTTCATTTTTATGTACAAAGGGCAAAAGAGAGAGAGAGACCTTACAGCATTAGGACAACTCGCCCAGTCTTCAGCTGTTTTGATGCAGAAACTGTACAGTAGTGCAACGTGTTGTATTTTGCCATAATGTTTGTGCCGGATTACCATGTGTGCTATAGGTGGACATTTCCAGGAACCACAGCACTGGGCCTGGTGCCGCCACTGGAGATTCCCGTCTCATTACTGTCACAGTGCCAATCCCAAAGGCTGACTTGAATCCCCTCTTTAATTTGTCCGACTGCTTCATCTTGATATATGCCTCCAAACATACAGTATGTACTGCATCAGCTAAAGTTGTTGCTCCAACGTGATTGTTTGTGTTTTATACATAGGAGGACAGAAGAAGGAGCAGGGAAACTGTTAGAAATGTACTGACATGCCATAGATGTGGTGTGAAAAATGATGTCCCATTAATGCTGTGGTAAAGTGTCTAAACCAGTGCATCACAGGTTTCAGTCTGTAACTCTTTTACACCTTTGTTGTCTGAAATCGTTCGGTTTTACTGTAACTGGATGAAGCAAGCTAAGCCAGTTTGAAGTTTATCATTACTTTTTCAGGTTTGAGGTTAATTTTGACAGTTTTAAGGTTAGTTGTTGTTGCTAGTGGTGTACAATAAGTAAAGTAAATATATAAATATATATATATATACATACATATATAAATAAAGATGGGCATTAACATTGTGCAGAGTTAAAGTAATGCTATTTTGCATCATCACTCAACATTAAACATGTTTGTGTTTTCATGTTGGAACTCAGTGTCAACTGAAAATATAGGTGGCATCTTAAAAAAATAGACCAAACAGTTACCAACTGACCTCAGAGAGCTGATGGACAAACACAGCTTTTTACTATTCCTTTGTGCTTGTACACCACTAAAATGACTGATTTAATGGAAGCAACTCCAGCAGGTTGACATGTCTGACACAGAAAATTAACTTTCCTTAAGTTTAGAATATGTAGAAGGCCCTAAAAGAGCAGCTTTTCTGTTTGTATTTGGACACTTCGTTTCATAACAAAGAAAATATCTATTCTACCCACCATATTTCCCTTTAAAGTACTTTCGGCTGCGCCGTTGTTTCTTAAACCGGTTTAGGTGCAAATTTAAGGGAGGTGATAAAGGTTTCACTCCAGACCCTGCCCTTATTAACAAGGAGGGACACCTTGAATCCTGCAGAAGCTAAGAAATGGCAGCTAGGTGTACTGTGAAGACACAGTCTGGATCAAATGGGATCAGGAGAACAGGAATACACGACAACTCCCACTGAAAGTGCAGCTTGTTTTTGATGAGGATGAAGAATAGCCACAGTGTAGTCAGTGATCTGAAAAAAGAGTCACTGGAGTACAAAAGAAAGTGCCTGGACACTTTTTCTCAACGATGGAAAGGGATGTGTACATACAGATGTATATTATGTAATGTGAATACTATGTGAATAATATACTATATGTTTGCCCAGAGTAAAGTAAGTAAGTAACCACTACATAACCACAAAGCTGAATGTGCTGTAAATGACCTTCTGTGAGTTCATTGCCAGAACTTTTGACAACAAAGTACATCTCCCTGAGTTTTTCCACCCCTGAGCTCTCCGTAAACCTGGTCTCTCGAAGCATGTTTTGTCTATTTTGCATATCATTCAATACAAGTCCTTTCAAAAAATATCCTGATGCGCATCATTTATTTCAGCCGCTGCATTTCCCAGCAGCCATAACAGCGTGAGTGCATTGTCCCTTTTTTCATTCCAAAGCTTTTTACTCTGACTACTCTCTGAGAATGGAGACTGCCATGAGAGTTACATTGATTTCACTTACGTGTTTCTGTATGATGTTGAACCAATGGTACATGACTACTGTGTTTTTGACCATTGTATTTGTGGGGCAAAGTGTGTAATTCATGAATGAGATGAAGAAGACAGATGTATTACGGGGCGGGAATGGGTTTGTTCCAAGGAATTACAACGATCAACAATAAAAAAACAAAAAAACAAAAAACAAGGGTTAAAAAAAAAGTGTTGTGACGTTATCATTGGATGCATACACGGCAGAAAAAATGCAATGATTGTTTTATCAGCAGGAAACTGACAGCTGGACATAGATATCCTGTCTATATCCCTCTGACCCTCCTGCGGTTTCTTATATGGATGTGGTGTTTTTTCAACTCCCCTTCCTTGAACCACATCACCCATTTGATCTGTTCCCTCTTCTTTGAATCTCTCTTTATTTCTTCACCGTTCCCCTTTTTCTTCCTTCCCCTCCTCTCCTTTCTGTCTCCTCTCCTTACCCCCCCCCCTCCCCCCCCTCCCCCAGCCCAACTCCCTTTCCATTACTTTCATTTTTCCTCTCATCACTCTCCATCTTGCATGCTTTGCTGCTCTGGCCACAGAAAGGTGACTCCAGACCACAGACTTCCTCTCTCACCCGCGGCGATGTTGAATAATAGAGCAGTCCTGCAAGCTGATCCACTGTTTAGTAGAGGGACAAGCTGCATTAATTAGAGGACAAGACCCCCTACTGTTCAGATGAGTGCAATGTATGGTTCTGGTAAACTGGAGCTATCAAGTGATTTAAAAAAATAATAATAATAATAAATGCATCTTTGAATGATATCTTTTTGTCATTTGTCCATTTAGTGAAAAAGAGGAAGAAATAATTAATGTGACACAGATCAGCTTTTTTTTTTTTTTTTTTTTTTTTTTTTTTTTAAGAATCCGGGTCATTTACGCTACCCTATTTAATATATGAAAGAGTTTCTCAATTTCCTCTTTTACCTGCCGAAAGCTATTACAACACGAGGTCCTTTTTGCCAGCCTCAATCATCCTTCACTACTCATATTTGACCGGTGATGTAAATTAGAAGGTAATTGGAATCTTATCATTTAATTCTGATGGTGTAATGACTGTCCTGGGCATGGCAACTTATCATTAAACCAAGATCCGACTGGGTTCTATCTTTTCTCTCCGGGCTCCCTGTCTTAAATTCCTACTTCCTGACAGGCTCGATGGATGTCAGCCTCTCCCTCGTCTCCCCGATGAGTCTCGCACAAAATACACTCACATGTGGTGTGTGTAAAAATGGCAGTGAGATTTAACAGCCAATAGAGAAAGAAGGTGAGATATAGCTTATAGCTGCTCTAAAATGTGCACTCACTTGTTGCCAGCTATGGAGACATGATACAGGACGTGAAGCTCCTCAAGGTTTTCGCTTTGGCAGGATGTTCTGCTTCAAACCACAGTGGCGGATCTCACTAAATGTTAAATGTTTCTTCTTTCTTGCCAAATGCTTGGCCGACATACAGATAAAATCCAATATTCTCTGGGAGAATATTGTCGCAATAGCTTTTGTAGATGACCTTGCTCTATAGTCTCAGTCAATAAGTCGAAAAAGAAGATGCATATCCTTTAACGCAGAATGGAAATAGTGTTGGGGACTTTAGAAAAAGGAGAACGATATCATTGTACTATATGATTTCACAGAGGCAATACAGACTTGAATGTTATTCTCTGAGGAGAAATGCTTTTCCTCTGTCTGCACATTTTTTCCTCTTCTGGTGATATGTGAACACACATACACACATTATCTTGTCTTACCATCCTGGTGGTACTCAACTTCTGCTGGATAGTATAGCAGACGAGCCAGGTGGCTCTAGCTTTGTGCTCAGTGGAGCAAGGACAGAGAGGAGCTGGCCAGATGGCTCTGTCCACCGTGTTTTCTCACCGTTCCCATTGACACAGTTGGTCTGACTGCAGCCCTTATCTCAGCAGTGTGCTCGCAGTTCAGTGAAAGTCATGGTTCACATGAGCCAGCGAAGGAGAGGGAGCTGCTGATGGTTCTGGCCCGGATCACTCAGGCAAACAAGGAGCTCCAGACAGATAACCAGATTCAGAGGGCACACAAGCGATTCATCTGTTCTTTTTCTACATCACACCACAGAGTCCAGCCACATTTAACTTAGGAAGCTCTGACCTGTATCACTTCGAGGCGTGGACTTCAACAGTTGAATTAGGCCAGCGGAGGGAAGCAAATGCTCGGCACAAAATAGCTGCCATAAAATATAACGGGGTAGAGGAGAGCTGTGAAATCGAGGGGAACAAAAGAGATGGAAGTTGGAGAACTTTTAGCAAACCATTAAGCTTTTCATACACACCAAAAAAGACATATTAAGGTTTTTCTGCAAAATTCAACTCTGCTACCTTTAGATAACAATAGTTAGGTGAAGCAAGGTTATTTGGCTTCAAGGATAATCTTTTGTTGTTAGCACACATAAATATAAATGTTAAGCCTTGAAGGTTCTGAGAAAAGCTTGTAAATGATCTTATGTCAAACATGAACCATTTCTAGGTTGTGGTAATAAAGCATCTCCGAACTGCCATGAATTTGAGAGATAGGCTTATCAAAAGGTCAGCCCTTTGAGAGACCGCCTTCGCTACTGGATTTATCCTTCAGTTTATTTAGAGCAGAAAAATGGGGCCACAAACAATGACTAACATCAATCATACTTCGCTGTGATCACTGACAAACTTAAATAAGAACAGCAGTCTTTTTGATTCCCTTAAGGTTAGTGAGCGCAGCCAGAGAACACGCTGCAATCAATGAAGTGTTATATTTCCCATGTATAGCCTTAAAATCATAACTTGTCAAAACTATTCAATCACGTACCACTACACATAGAAAACAGCAAATGAACGAAGTCTGCCACTGCAACTTTGTCTTAAAAAAAAAAAAACTCAACTAAACCTATAACTTATGCAGTTCCACTTTTGTTTTGTTGTCTGTTTTTACCTCTCCTTGCATCTACCTGTCCTTCCTCTTGTCCTTCATCCTCCCATCTTTATCTCCCCACTTTCTTTCCCTTTTTTTCCTCAAGCAGTTGTTGAAATAGATGCAGCCATGAGAGGACAGTTGTGGAACTGATAGTCCTACGTTAACCTCGGGGAGTACAACAGTCGTCCTTTACTCCCTCATCTCTCTTCCTCCAGTGCAGGATGCTATAACCCCAGTTCTCCCTCTGACATCCCTGGAGCCTTGCTTCCTGCGGTTTGTGCAACCCTGAAGCAGCAACCCGTCTTCCTCCTACCGTGGCTGAGTAATGCCGTGCTGGCTGAGAAAAGTGTTCTTTGCGTCCTCAGTGGAACCATTGCCCAGAACACAACTCCCTCTTAACGCTGTCTCTCACACCTGTGTAGTATCAGTTGAAGTGTCTTTGCTTAATTTGGCACCTTAGCAACACACTCCACTTCACATTACATTCTAATTCAGAAAATTAAAGCACAAATGTAAATGCTTGTTTGTTTGTTTTTTCATCAAAATCTTTGACTCAAATTTTGATGCTCTGTGGGATTTCACATCTCAAGTGAGATGCACAAACCTGAAGCTATCAGGGCTTCATTAACTTTTAGGGAAGCAGAAAACATCGAGTGCCTACCAGATAAACTTCAGAAATCAATTTCTTTAATTAAAGATTCCAAAGTTTTCACTGAGGGCGGAATAAAAAGTGGTTTTAATCACATCTATTATGTATTTACTTATGCAAAGAAGGTTCTGTCTTTGTTTGCCTGATGTCAAACATTTCCAGCAGTATTTTCATTAACATGCATATACTGTATGTGCCGAGAATGAACCCCTTAATTTAGTCGGACACAAGCAATAACAGATTGTTCAATTTATATATAAGTGAATATACAGACCAGCAACATCACAGGCAAAAAAGGGGAAAACATAGGTCATAATTTGTGGACTGTTTGTAATTTAATGATATTGAGGAATGAGCAGAGGAGTTGGTTATTATACTTGGGGGTCTGCACTCTCTGAAAGTCCTTCTAGTGAGGTCTTTGAATGATTTTTTCAGAAAAAAAGAAACGTATTAAACTACTATTCAATGGAGAGTATTCTTTATCATCATTACTGACAGAGTCGGACTTGAGTGATTTTTGATTAGTAAATAGAAATGACCTACATGTCATCACAGTGTAGAAATGAACATTCATTCATTCATCCTCTGAACCGGCTTTATCCTCACTAGGGTCAGTGGAGCCTATCCCAGCTACCAATGCGTGGAGGCGGGGTACACCCTGGACATGTCTCCAGTTCATCATAGGACTGAACATATAGAGACAAACACTCTCACATTCACACCTATGGGATATTTAGATAAACCAATGAACCTATCAGTGCATGTGTTTGGATGGTGGGAGGAAACCGGAGTACCCAGAGAGAACCCACGCAGACACAGGGAGAACATGCAAACTCCACACAGAAAGGTCCCACCCCCATCCTATGGTGTTGGAATCGAACCCAGGACCTTCTTACTGTGAGGTACGACTGCTGTCCACTGTACAACAAATGAACATAACTCATATAAGGGTTGAATCGACATATTTATAAGGTGTCTTATTATATTCATCTCTCTTGATGTACTGTAATATATTTGTCACATTTTTGTATTTCATGTAATGTAAACTGCAATCAGAGCGAAACAGACCTAGTAAAACTGTCAGAAGTTGCTATATACCCATAATGAGCATGCAGGTCAAATGTATCCATCATTTCTGTCATTATTATAACTCACTGTCTTCACAAAGACATGTTTGTGTTATCATCCCTTGTGTTTTAGTCATCTGTATCTTAGTGAACACTAATTATCTTGCATATACATCAGGATCACTCTAAAATGACAGGGAAAATATGTACGATAAGAAAAGATCAGTATCTTTGTTTGGTGCATAAATATCTGTCTGTTTTATTTTCTAAACTGTCATGAATGACTTATCTGATGACACGTCTTTCAGATCACACATAAATGAATGTGGTTGGTGTAAAACCTTGAATATTTCAACAGAACTGGTGTGAAAAATCAGTGCATGTCTATGGAGGAAATGGGACCAGGCTGTGAAAGGTATAAATGTCCATATTTTTAATCTGAATTGTTGTTGATGTTGACTGTTGTAGCACCCTATAATGTCATAATTTCCTGAAAATGTAATAACACCGGAAAATGTAATACAATTTGCACTTAACTCAATCAAAAATGTAACAAGAGCACTCAGTGAGCGCAAACCGCCGCCAAGGTTGTGACGTCAAAAGTGCTAGAGATGTTGACGTCATGATAGCAAGTGTGACCCTCTATCATCCCACAAAGGCACGACTCAATCGGCTGAATATTGACAGAGAGATGATTTTTGTAAATTTTGCACAATGATGAGAGATAGGGAGTTTGGATCCAGAGATTTATCCGGATCATGACCAAAGGTTAATGGGAACATCCTTGGGTGATTCTCTATCACTGGTGAAAATTTCAAGAAAATCCATCCAGTAGTTTTTCTGTAAAGTTGCTACAAACACACAGACAAAAAACAAACAAATAAACGCCGGCAAAAACATAACCTCCTTGGCGGAGGTAATAAAACCCAATAATGTAATAATGTCATGTTTACTGGTAATGTAATACCTTTTACATTATTGGGGATTTATTACATTTTCAGGTGGGTTTTTTTTGTCCCAAAACTGATCATGTCAAACTTGAACGATAATGTGCCCACCTGAAAATGTAATAAATCCTAAATAATGTAAGAAGGTATTACATTATCAGTAAAATTGTCATTATAATATCAGTCAGGATATTTTATTACATTATTGGTGAAGTGCAAATTTTATTCCATTTTCAGGAAATCATTATAGGGTGCTACGGCTGTATTTAACAAAAATGACTGTACCACAATGCAATTTTATGAAAATGGGAAACATGGGAAAATGTTTGTATTTAGTTCAAACAGACTGATGCCCAACTGAAAACCAGTGATAAGTGATAAAGTTGACGGTTCCAGAGAAATATTGGATGAGAAACATGTAAATGACAGCAGGTCTTACAGGTCCTTTTGCTCTTCCTGACTGTTCTTTCACCCACGAAACCCCCTGCTTTTCCTCGTGCCCATCCCCACGCACGTCAGAGAGACATTGAGAATGACTGACTTCGCTACAAATTGGTCTCTGAGTTTAAGAATCTTGTCTTCTGCCTTGAGAGAGCAACTGTCAGTGTCTTTCACAACCTTCAAACCTAATTAAAGGGAGGAAGAAGAACTGTTTCTCCCCATCTCTCTCATAGCTTTTCCATTTAATACGGTGTCCAGACCACAGACCACTGGAGATTAAGCTGTCGTATTGTGTACGCTGAGCCCTCGGATCTTCACACATGCAGATATGAACTCTTTAATATTTTATTCTACAGGTCAGGTGTCTTGCTTCTACCAGGAGGATAACGTGGAAAATATGTATATTTAAAGACTGCTGTCAGACAGGATAACAACAGAATAATTAATAGCCATGTTTTGCACAGATTTAACCATCTCACCTCTTTTTTTGAAATTCCAGCTGTTACCATTTTTATTGCCGCGATTGCAATTTGCAGTTCTGCACTCCTTTTTCTCCTCACCTTTCTCCCCAACCATCTGTAAATGTTTCCATTTTGTAGGCTTTCTATTATGCCTTCATCTTTAACCTACCTGCTTTTCTCTTTCCTCACACTGTGTTTTTTTCCTGTTCTGTGTCAGGTGTGGAGAAGGTTACCCCTGGTGGAGGTGGGAGTCTCTGACAGCTGCTGGTGCGTCTGTGGACTGTGGATCTCGCCTCCCCTCTTGTCAACGGTCTGCTGTGCCGTGTATCCAGGGTGAGGGGGTCATGACATGTTTTGCGAAGACATGTTTTTGATGTTGTTGTGTCACTCAGAGTGGAGAGAACAGCATCCTCACTGGAGGCCACCTTCACATTACACACTGTTACAGGCTGCAGACTGTGCACCTGTCACAACACCATGTTAGTCTTCACAGGCAATGCAGAGCACCTCAATTTAACATGAGCAATGTGGTACAAATCAGTGACGTTGGCAGTGTAATTGATATTTGCTTTGCGTCGCCGCTGTTGTTTGAAGAGCCACTGCTTCACTTATAAGTCTGATTGTAGAGAGGCTGCATCAAAGCAGCGAGTGGGCAGAGAATCATAGAGAGGGGGAAACATCAGAGTGCACTTAACAAAGCACAAAGGGAAAAGTCACGCTCTCCTAGGTGTGAACAATAACTGGACTTTGGTGTTACCCTATTATTTAAAGAGTTCACTGATGCACAGTGGCGGTCCTAGCTCTATGTTTGATCTTAATCTGTTGGAATGAGTGTGACAACAGGAGAACATTGAACCGTGTTGCATATTGCATTGAACTAGACATGTGTCTCAAAAGCGGCAACAACTGACTGTAATTACCGTGAATGGGTAGATGCACGTTTGCATTATGGATGGAGGAAGAGTTAGTTATGACCTTTGCTGTTGCCATCTGTTCCTCCTCCTTTGTCGGCTCACATGATACTCTCTTGTCTGCAGGTTAATAGAGGAACACCTACCGTGACAGTCCTACATCCAGTTCTTCTGCTATTCACTACCACTTCATTACTAATGTTTATCTCAGTTTCACTCCTGTACTTGTCAATGGGCTGTAATAGCTCTCACCAATGGGGGTGCTTCAAAAGGAGATTAAATGCACAGAGACAAATGAGGAGGGCTCACTGTGCACCAACACATCAAATCCTGTTAGACAACACAGGCAAGGCCACAGGATAATGGACTCTCTGTTTCTCTCCCTCACAGATGAAGTCTTGTCCACAGCTCCCACTGTGGGTAACCCTCTCCTCAGTATCTGCTGGTTGACAGGGTGATAGGCTCTGACATGTTCAATGGTTTAGACCAGCTCGGGCCGGATATGCTGATAAGTTACACCAACCTGTTTTACCTTGTCAGAAATGTCAGCGTCTGCTACGAGATGTGAGTGATGGTATGTTTTCGATATGTGCAATGACTGAGTGAGGAGAATAAAGACGACTCAAGTTGAATATGAATAGCGAGCTGGAAGTCAGAGCGCCATCTCCACACAGATATGCACCATTAGGAGGGAAACAACAGGGGCTCGACTTCAAAAAGAGTCTGAGATGCTGAGGGAAGATATTTGTTACATTGAATGAGAACGAAATGAATGTTTTCTGCATATGGGTTTTAATGATGTTAATTTTCCCTCTCTTGAGGAACACTGTTTAGCTGAGACTGGATGGGACATTGATGCATTACGTTTCACAGTGGCGCTGTTGTTAGCAACAACAGCTGTGGTTTAGATGTGGCAAGTCTTTTGCTCAAAATGAAAACATCAGTGAACTTTGATTATTTCTGTTGTCTGTGGTTTGTGTTTTTCTAATTTAAACTCAACACAACTCCGTATAGACCCTCTCTCACATTAAGGTGTAAATTGAATAGCATGCCTTCATCGCTCTGTCATACTGAGAGAGTGAAACATTCCCATGTTTCCTTAATTCACCACCCTGGAGCGCGGTGACACCTGTGTAATTAGTTGCATAAAGACACGACACACACACACACTTTTATGTATTTTCCTGCGGAACCATAACCAGATCTAGATGCAGATTTTAGAATATAAAAAAAAAAAACATGTAGAAAATTAAAATTAGTATTTTTCATTAATGCAAACATTTTTGAAGGCCAGAGCTGAGTAGAAGTTCTTCCTTACCACCTGTTTTTTCTTCTTCTAAATAGTTCAGCGTTTTCTCACCTGCCTCTGAGCCTTCATGGTTCTGGCTCCTGGGCTTTGTGAAAGCTGCTGCTTAGAGATTGTTTGCAGCCGCAGACACTTCCAGCTCAGTTCCAGGGGAAAGGAAAAGCAATTCCATGCTTGGGCCACAGTGAATCCGTCTCTGTCAGTTCCGCTTCTTGATGCCCTCAAATCACATTCCCCCACCCATCCGCTCTCCCATCAGCCCTTGCTGTTCTGTGATCAGGGAGTGAGAGAGCATCAGACTAGAAGTGAAATGAGGATGCGCTTTACATGCTCCCTTACCGTGCTATCCTCCTTGATGTCATTCACTTCTCTTCCTTGGCACTTGCAATTTCCCGCTCTGCAATGAAACTCCATACTTCACGCAAGAGTAGTCGCAGCCTACAGTTATAATCTACCTTCTCCTCTGTCTACCATGTTAGACGGGGCTAGTTGTCATTTTATGATAAATATACTTAATTCAAACTTGTTTTATGAGTGTAGATCAAATAGAGGATGCAGCTCAGATAAACATTCTTGTGTGTTTTTTTGGTATAGCAATGAAATCAAACTGTGCCTAAAACTAAAGTAAATCCCATTTGAATTTTCTGCTCAAATTCTGAAAGATTAACAGCTTCTGGAGCCTTTTGCCAAGATACTGTTCTTTAACTCTATTAATACTTTGCCTGTGATCCCTTATATAACAGATCATGTATGAATAGTACTTCTTAACAAGTATTTCATCAGTTTTGTGAGGTTAATGTTTTGGTTTTTTCTTGGCAAGCATGCAAGTTACAGAGCACACATTATACAGTGCATATCTTACATCCCACAGCATCACTTTCCCAAGTCAGAGTGAAATGGTAGCTGTGACCTCTTACAGTAATTTAGTAACTGCGAGTTTAATTTGAACTAGATTTGTCCTGTAATAACTTTCTGACACTCATTAAAAACACCTTACCAACACACTGCTGATTGCTGTGCAGCACATCATCATTCTTCTACAGGCAGAGATTTAAAGGAGAGATTTTGAAGTTTTACTTCCCACTCATATTTCCGTCAAAGTTGTACATTTTATCATCACTTCTTTTCCTGGTGACTAAATTTGTTGCTTTGCCTTTGTTGAAAACAGTGACACATAATTTTTGAAAGTGATGAAGGCACACAGAATGATTGATGGCAGCATATTGGATGGGAAAATAACGTTCTGGACCGTTAATTTTACCGAGTCAAGGAAGCAGCCTCAGACTGTCAACACAGGAAATGAGTAGGATTTATCTCTGGCCTAGTGTCTGGGTAGCTCTCTTGCACTGGGTGCATTTATAGGTACCACAGTGACGATTTTTGGTGTAGTACACATTGTATAAGCTTTTCTGACATTCTTATTGTCTGTTTTTTTTTTTTTTTTTTACCTCCACGTAGGAGGTGAGGTTTTCATTGTTGTGGATTTGATAGTTACCAGGATTATATGAAAATGACTCCAAGGGCTTTCAAGAAAGTTAGTGAAGAGGATTTGTTTGGGCCAAGGATAAACCCATTAAATTTTGGAGCAGATCCATAAAAAGAGACTGTTAAAAATAGTTGGTATTGTTATTTATTGGAGCACAGAACATGTGAAAATGCTCATATCAAGGTTATTTGTGTATTTTTCCCCCAAAGCAATCCAGGACAGATGAAACTGACCCAAAACTACCTTTAGCTGTCATATTTTTGCCTTGTCCTGATGGCAGCCATGTTCTGCAAACACTCTAGCCACCATTTTCCCTTGTCTACACAAACAGGTTTGTCCTGCTGGACAATAACAATGATAAAAGCTTTTACAATAACAGAATACCAATGGAGGTATTCACATGGCAATTTAGATGCACTGCAGAGCTCTGTCATCATTGGGCAGCGCTACAAGGTATAGTATAACACAGTAACCTCCTAAAGAGTGACTGGCTGTATAAACTGCTGAAGTGGATATATATGAATACATGCAGCAATAATATACCTGTCATGGGTGACTCCACGTGCCGTAAACTATTGTTGCAGCAACAGGAAACACAATTAGAGAGGTTGATAAAAGACAAAAGGCTCAAGGCTGCACTTTATATTCCCACATCTATGTATGCCAAAGATAATGGCACATGTATAACTGACATGGAGCCGTTGTTTCTTTAACTTCAGTAGCTTAGAACTTTACGTACAGTATATAATAGTGTAAGTTTTGAAGGTCAGAGGAAATCTCATCAATATGACTATCTCAGTAATTGCAGGCCTATTATGAGCATACATGTTCAAGAGACCATATAGAAATATTTTCTTATCTATAGTCAGCCTTATTAATGTACAAATAATGAATTAAGTGAATGGTAATAAAATTCCTTTCTAAATAATTAGTGATATTTATCATATGCTAGAGGTGTAACTACCTTAAGGCCAACGCCCTCATAAAAGTGATGGGACTGTGGAAAAATGTAAAATGCAATGTTAAATGAAAATAAAGTGTTATCAGTACATTCTTATTATCTACACTGGTCAGTCAAAAATGTAAGTCAAATATGTAAAAGCCGTCCATTGCATAAATACTGCAGTGATTAATGTATTTCAGCTGGTTTAACTCTAACTGATTCGGTGAGTGGCTTCTCAATTCTTAACCAATCAGTTTGATAAAAAATTGAACTGTGTTTCAATGTAAAAAGGTCATGTGGTCTGAGTCCAGACTGATTCTGTTCCAGTGATGGGTGCATCAGGATGAGAAGAGAGCAAGGTTATGATTAATGAAAACTAACAAAATGACAAAAACTAGAATTGAAAAAAACATTTTAACTGAATTAAATAAAAACTGTAATTAAAATAAAAAAAAGATAAGTAACTGAAACTGTACTGTATGCTTGCAAAAGTAAATATTATGGCTAAAATTCCCTTTGTCAGTGTCAGATTGATATGAAATTGATTTATTTTGCTCAAGCTATTTTAGCTGGTGGCACCATATGGCACTTCATGGTTCGTCACTTCTCGTCACTTGTCGTTTAGAGTCGGCTTCTTGTCTCCACTCTACCTGGCAACATGGAGACTGAAGCTGGTAGAAAGCAGCAGAGTCCTGTACGGGATTTTTTTTTTTTTAATTCAATCAAGAGGAAGCGAAAAGATATGAAAGAACAAAAACTAATACTACAGCTAAGCATTTAGAAAAAAATTAAAACTAACAAAAACTACACTGTAAAAAGTAAAACTTGAATCATTCATTCATTTTCTATACCCGCTTTATCCTCACTAGGGTCACGGGGGTCGCATGGAGCCTATCCCAGCTGCTT
>JAQQZY010000009.1:14186668-14202117 GCA_030068375.1 Ostorhinchus rueppellii
TGTCAGAGCATTTAATTATTTGTTTGCAATCAGGGTGTGAAGGAGATTTTTAGCAATATAGTAAAAAATGCTCCAGGGAAACCTTTCAGACCCCACCTTTAATGTCTGTTTTCATTGATAACATCAGTCTGCCCATGGATTACTGGTGGAAATTAGCACTATTGCTACAAACTGGCACACGACATCTCTCCTTTTTAAGTTTAATGTATTTTGTGCATTGTCCCTGTCTAAATAAATAAATAAATAACTTTTTTTTTTATTTTTTTAAGAAATGCTACATCAGAAGTACAATTGTCTTTGTGTGTCATTTGGTGTGAGAATCTGGTGTATGTGATCTAGGACTGGACTCACTGGTGAATCATAACCAGTCTAGTCAATGGCATTAATGTTGTAGACATTTACTGACAGTTAATGTCCAGTGTCACCGTGTGTAGCCTTCTGCTAAATAGGCTCACATCACTTGTATGAATTCACTGCAATGTTCTTGTTGAGTTCTTTTTTCTTTCTGTTGTCAGACAGCTGAACAAGAATGGAATAGTCATAAATACTGCACGTTAACCGGCAGCTCCTTCTAAGCGATGTTCAAAATCTTCATTTTATAACCATGACATTATCTGACAAATTGACCTCTCACATGCCCATCTTCAAATAGTCATCAACGGCTTCTCAGTGATTATTCAATTGCATTTTTGCTTTAAATGTCCAACCCCGAAGGTGATTTCTGTCTTTTTAGGGAGATCTCATCAGATTGATCTGTGTTGAGGCTACTATTTGTCTGGAAAGTTTATTGAAGTTATTTGATGATATAAAATGACCGTTCACTGTCAAGACTCTGTCAGACGTGAGGGAGGAAATTATTTCATCAGTCGGGGGCTGTCAGATATTACAGCCCTGTGTCTCTATGGCGAAGACTGTAGTTGCAAAATATGTTACAGAAGCAAGACAGCGGCTCCTGAAGCAAGGTATTTTGTCTTCACTTTTCCGTACCTGGAGGACGTGATGCCATACCGTCGATCTTTATGTACAGTCGATGTTACTGACAATCACTGTCACATTAAAAGCATAAAATGTGTTATATGTACCCGCTCCCCTCACCTCTGGACAGAACTATTATTAAATAGCTTGATCTTTGCCACTCTTTACCTGCACCAGATGAGGAATTCTACCGCAGCTGCTTGAATTATTAGCATGTGTTGAAGGCCACAGAGGTGTGTTTTCACTGTCCAGTTGTAAGGAAGTACTGCAGCTGGTTTCCTCGCTTTGTGCAGACAGTGTATCTAGTTTTATCAGTTCACCATTAACACCCTGTCAATCACACAGTTTCCTCATTTCAGGGAAAAATATAACGAGACGGTCTGAGTTGTTGTTTGTAGTTCAAGGGCTTGAACTCAATCTGTGCTGCAGAGAAGCAGTCCTCCACACAGATCATGATAAAGAGACATTGTAGAGTCCTGGCATTGTAGATTGCTACACAGTTATACTGTTATCCTCAGGAGAGGAGGGTGAACAACAGGAAAGTCTAGCTATTATTACTACCTTGTTTGTAATTTCAGACGAGACATGACAGGAGAGTGACAAGCAAAGGTATCCGTCATGCCCTCAAAAGAAAAGTGTACTACATAACCTCAGAGAGTGCCTGGAAAGCACAACAAGGCTCCCCACTTTATGTACATTATTCTGCTCTGCAACAGAAGGCAAGTTAGTTTGACTATTTTACATATATATACATGCATTGTGCTTCGTTGGAGAAGTGTTCACCATTGTAATATTACTGAAGATACTGCGACAACACACACACATTTCTGAAAGAGCAAATAAGAAAGTCACACTTGATAACGGCTGTAATAAAGGGAACAAATAAAACCAGAAAGGTTAGAGCTCGATCTGCAGCTGCTGCGATCATATCATTAGCATTATTAGGTTCTTTGGAATCTTTTCATTTCAGGTAAACATAGACTGGTATTTACATTATATCTTTAATCTCATCGATAGTTTCACTATTAAAATGATTTATCTGTAGAGCTGTCATGATAAATGTATTTATTTGAAAATCCATTGTCATACAGGCAATTGCAGACATTGATTTGGATTTTTCTTTTTTTTTTCTTCCAATTCATTTTCTGCCACTGTCTCAGTATCAGCCTAATCATATATATATATATATTTTTTTTTTTTCCAATTCATACATGGATAAAATAAATTGCACTTCAGTTGGTGTTGTAGACTTTATAAAGGGCAGATTTGATTAAAAATGCAAAGAAATCAGTGATAGTGGCAGGTACCAATAACATTTTAGAGCCTCCTAAGGATATCATTAAATGTCCAGTTAAATCTCCCACAGTGTAGAATAATGTAGAAATATGACATTTTTACTAGTTTCATGCAGCTGTTTTTATACAGGTGGATGGTGGAAATGATTGTTGTGTAAAATAAATGAAGTGGTTTCCAATGATTGTGATAAGGTGTTGGTATAATAATTATGACAGGCCTATGTTTAGTATCATTAACCAATATTATTGGTTACACATCTAGTTCCTCCTAAATGGTTAAGACCATGTGGTGTTGTGGTTGTGATAATGTCTAATTATCTAATAAGTTCTCCAGAATATGATACAAGATACTGAAGGTAAATTAATAAAATTAAACAATACATGTAATTGATTTTGGTCTAAGAATAAGTAGCTCTGTGGAATTTTTAGTTTAACAATTACTGAGATGATTTTAATAAATGTAGTCAGTGGCATGTAAAACTGTGTGGTGCAACATGACAGAGGAGCTTTTAGCTGCAATGAAGCATCATCTGAAAACAGGAAAATGCTTTTTATACCATCCAGAAATCTGAGAGGAAATTAACATTATGCTTTTGCAGCCCAACTACCAAGATAATCTATCATTTTAATCATACATATTTAACTGGCCAGTCATGTGACAAAGATTTCTTTGAGTGTAATAATATGGGAGTGAATTTTAATTGGTCTCCAAATCGCATCCTATTATGGACTGCAATTACTGTAAATCTATGAACATAGTGTGTGGGAATTATTATTATTTGTAATGAAACTTGTTCAACAGTATTGTTCATCAAAGTGCTGAGGGAGACATTAATTGCACAGTGAATAAACACTCGCAAAGTTGATTTGTTATTCTTCAGGGACAGAAAGAAAAGAACATATAGTGTATATCTAATCGCACATATACTGTAACAATCGGCACAAAACCACCAACAGGGATTATACGCACTATGTCCTGAATCTACTAAAATCCCAATGTGCATGTATTCATTTCTGTGCACACTCTAGATTCAGATTCAAACAATTTAATTTATCCCCTAGGGGCAATTCAGTTTGCAGACATGGTGTCGCAGCAGGACAAGACATAAATACACGACACAAAAACAGTTCACTCAGACTTGTCAATGACTGGACAGCTGAAGGGTCCAGCCATGCAGTAGTGACACAGCACAACCATGAATTTTGCATGTGGAGCTGAACCACAGTTTGCAGGTGATTTACTAAGAGTGATTACATAAATAACAACGGACAAAGTCTTTGAGACTGCCCTATTTAAACAAGGATTTTGCGTGTCCTACTGGTTGTCGTCATGGAGACATTACACTGGAAAAACTGCTCTGGGATACACCAGCACCAATGGTACCAGTGCACTGGAATGATCCCGATACATGGAAATGTAACATTGTGAGGAGTTTAGTCATGGAAGGTATTACATGGCTCCTCCTTGTGACCAGCCCCAAATCATCCCCTTGTTCATCTGGAAGTTCTAAAATGGCATTACTGAACAAATTTGTGAAGTACCAAAAGGCAGCCAGACTACCATTCTGCTGTCAGGATGCTAGACAAGACAAGTTAAAAAAAAAAAAACATAAATAAAACAAAATAAAGTAAAATGGCATTGCTGGGCAGCAGCACCAGCTTCATTTTAGAGGTGGGGGGGTTGTTGAATAGAATGACTGTCAGACACATGTCATTTTGTCACATTGTAGCCTAATGTCAGCACATATTTTTAATCACAATCATCAGATCAAGTGCAAAAAATAGCCTTTATGAGCCTCCAGTAAAGTGTGAATATTTTTTTCTTCCATCATTCCCAAAAATAAAAAAAGTTCACAATTGTGAAAAATGTGTTCTCTGCGCCATTTTTCATCAATACGTTCTTCTTCCGACAATAACCACAACCATGTTTGCGCAATTACACATCCAAACGGTTTGCCCTTCCCTTTCAGACGTGTTAAATGTAGATGCAGTTTCTATGAGCAAAATTGTTTTCAGGTGTGATGAATCACTTTGCGTGTGCTAAATTATTATTTACATTTTCTCCTCCCAGCACATGCACCATTGCGTGTAAACACCTCATATTGCATATACTTTGGGGCAAACACACTAACTGGATGCAGACGCACTATTTTGCACCTTTGAAAGACCCAACCCTTAGTGCACACTGTTAGTAAATCAGTTTGTCCATTTTATTTTGCGTCTGCATTGAGTTTGAACATGTGTTTATACATGCTAACCTTTAGTAGATCCAGCCATATGTGTGCAATGACTGAAGATAAACTGTGTGAAATAAGATGGTTGACACAAATCAAAGAGCCAATTATAGCGCTGCATATTAAACAAACCTTGGTTTTGTACTTGGTGTGAAAAAAAAAGAGTTCTTTCAGGTGTCTTTTTAAACTTACAGTAGTTTATTAATTTGCATTGATTCATGCCAGTGTTTTAAAATTTTGCGACATAATTAACCTTGATTCCTCCTCATGAGTTCAACATTACAGCTGGCAGCAGAATGCAGTACTGATGTGACTAGGGTTTTACTAATAGAGATAATTAAAAAGGGATAGATCTACAGCCAGGGCTTCTATAATGAACCTTCAACCAAAGACATAAACAACTCTCGTTATGACTGTGCCTAAGAAATCTTAGTCAAAATCAGGAAGTAATTAACAGGTGCAACATAAATGTTAAAATCCATTGATCTTTGAGTTGTACCGCCTACAGCTGGCTGATCATGTGGACCCTGTAGACTCAAATAGGAAAAGGGGAGGCCTATTATCCAGCACTAACATCATTTAAAAATCAGTGCTTCAGTGATTCTGTGGCGCTAATCTCCTTACATCAAAGTATAGTTATGGCAAAAGTTTTAATAGAACAGATAGAGTTGGAAACTAACAATTTCTGGATTTAAAAAAATAAACGTAATTACATGTAATCCATGAAGCGCTCAAGTCAGTGTTGCAGCACCATCTAGTTTTGATGCTGCGACAGGTGAAGCTTTCCATATGTTAAGTTTGAATTTCTTCATCCTCCCCTAGATGTCTGGTCTTTTCTGGTAAATGTCCAGGTATTTCTCGTGAAAAAGTGAATAAATGAATGGTTTATTTTGGTTTGTACATTAATCACTGTGCACAGTACAACAACCATAATAAACACAAGAAAACCAAAAAAGGAATAGGCCAGAAGCAAAAGCTTTTTTTTTTTCTAGCCTTTTTCACCCGACACACCACTTACATCAAAACAAATGTGTTCATTATCAAGGTTTCACATGATAGCAGAAAGAATCAAGAACTAAAACACATCTGCCATCTGCACTTAATATCCTGAATTATCTTATACTTAAGACATTTCTTAAACTGTCGGAGAAGTGAGCAACTTAAATTCATCAAGTCCATTCCATAATTTCACACCCACAACTGAAATACATCTTGATTTCACATTTGTCCTCACTTTCATATATTCAAACATATAAAGCCCTCTTAAATTATAATCACTCTCTCTTACTTTAAAGAACTCTTGAATGCTAAAGGACTCCCATGCATGGATTACATATGCTCACTCTGTTTTTCACTATGCTGCAAAAAATAATATACATATTTTTTCCTTTGACAGCGCCATTCTTTTCTTAAGAGGATATAGAACTAACAGAGAATAGAAGTACAGTGCAGTGATTTGAGCTCAGGCACATTTTGGAGCACAGCTTACCTGAAAGGTGGTCTTTTGAGAAGACCTGTTACGGAAATAGGAGAGTGGTCTGGTGTAGAGAGAGGATGAGAGAAAGACGAGCCCTGTTATCATGTCTGGTGTTGAAACCTGGCACTCTGCGAGGTGTGAGCGTGATGTTATTACACAAGATGTCCGCTGACACATCCGGCAGACCAAAAAAAGAGGGTAGATGTGTTTCAGACTGTGACAATGAAAGTGTGACCCTTGAAACCACAATAGTCTAGTGGAATTAGCCCAGTGTAGCAGACATTACAGCTCTGACTGAATATTTTCAGTCAGACGTTGTTTGCATTTTGTCCATACGGGCTCTGAATTTCTGAGCAAAGTGCTTACAGCTTCTGTCTAAATGCAGTCTGTTATGGCAACTATTTACGCTGTATTTTTTTTTCCTTTTGCTCTGTCACAGAATGATTAAAAGGCTCTTCAAGGGCCAGAGGTTCAGGCAGAGTAGCATTTTTGCAAGCATTTTAATATTTCACATTCAGAGGAGAGTGTTTTTGTGAATAAATTATACATTTTAATTTAACAAACAGCAGACTTTCCATTAGCCAGGATCTGCTGTCACATACATTACTATAAATACAAACATATCAATTTAACCATCATAAATTGGATGTTTGCATTTATTTTGTCAGATTAACTGATAAAAAAAAAGAACTAATTAGCTACTTTGATAAGCAATCATGACAGTCAGTGAAATAACTGAGTTGTGATCAATAGTGTTGGTAAAACTAGCTTTACTTCTTCAGTTTGTATGCGTTTCTGACGTGCTTTACAGAATAAGCATTTTTATATAGCCAAGTTTCAAAGTTTAATTGGCAAATAAAGCACATTTATGCAAAGTGTCTTTTTGAGCCACTGCCAGATTTTTGTTTCCAATTTTATTACCAACAGTTTATCAGCGGATTAATTCACAGTGCGACTCATCATTAGCTGCAGGCTGTATTTAAAGAACTTATACGGGATTACTGTAGTTTTTTGCTGCTGGTAACACCTATTACGAACATGTTTAGATCCAAAGTGATAAATCTATACAATGTAAAAAGTAAAACATTGAATCAACTTAATTTATCTTCAATAGGTGACATTAAAAAAGAATAGTTGAGTGAACCAAATTAAATTACACTGAATGTAATTTAATTTGGTTCACTCAACTATTTTTTGTATGTGACCTTTTGAAGAAATGTTTTTAAGTTGATTCAGTGTTTGACTTTTTACAGTGTATGCTTGAACTCCACAGCAGTTGTAGCCGCAGACAGTTTAGCAATGCCGAGGGCTCTTTGTGCTGTGAATGGCTTAGCGCTCAATCAGATGAGATGCCAAATCCGTTCAGTGGACAGTGTCTCAGTCACGAAATCCTGTTGGTCTTCAGCCACGACTAGAGAACTTCTTCTCAACTGCAAGCAACAATCCTCTAACACCTGTCACAGTCAAAAAATTGTCCTTCACTGTAGCAGGGTGAGCGAGCAGCCTAGAGGTCTGAAACAATATCACAAGCCCAATGATTTTATTTATAGCTTTAATACAAAGATGAGTTCTTCCTCTCACTCTCATCCCTGGGGCTTATGAGGTCAGCCAACAGTGTCATAAAATGTTCTGTCAAATGACATTCCCAAAGACAATGACCCATGGCCTTAAAACTACACAATGAGCATTAGAGGGACCTTTGCTCTGTGTTGTGTAAATGCCGAGACTTGGCTACACATATGTGATAATGTTTTGGGTTTTTTTTTCTGCTGTGGATGTGGAGGGTATACATCTGTGCACGTGTACAACCTTCATGCCTCAGTGCTTTCCAATTTTTGTTTCACAGAACACTTTTTCAAGGGTGTAGCGAGGCATTTTTAGAAAGCAATCCACAAATGCAGCCTATAGACTAATAATGCATTCATATCTCTTCCGGTAACATACTCTCTTTTATGTTGGCTGTCCATTTCTTGGGGGGGGGGGTGTTAAGTTACACGCGTACATTTGCAAGAAAGAAGCAAATGTCCTTAAAGATAACATATGAAACATTCCTTACTACTTGTTTGTGAATGGACCATCTGAACTTCTACAGTGACAGAGACAGTGGTGGTTTAGTGAGCCACTAAATCAGTTAGGAACATTTTTTTAAAAGACTGTTTCACAGTGGGTATTTTATAAGGGAATAGCTACTGCCACAGTGGCTCAAAATATGTTTTTCTATTGCCACAGACCAATCAAACGTTAGCCTTCACACAAGAGCCAATCACAGATACTGTTACATGAACTCAATCATCTCTTGTTGCCACAGTACTGTGGCGATATATGGAAGAAATTACAAAGTGGTGATAGTATATAGTATAGAATAGGAATTATTGTTCTAAATACTCTATATGTTGTTTTATGGTGTTCTTTGCTTAGGATGCTGGAGAAGGTAGGCGGAGCTACATGTTAGATGCGGCAGGGTGCTGTGTGACTTCAGTTCTGTGTCAGTTCAGTGTATTGACAGCTGTGGTCGTGTGAAATTCTGCACTCTGAACGTTGTCCCAGTGGCTGATTTAAATCAATGTTGGATGTACCTACTGGCGCCCCATCCACCCACCCAGGCCTGTTTGAAAATCTTTAGGGGAAAAAAAAAGGAAATGCTATTCCAACCAGGAACTGAACATGAGTCTTCCACATTGCAGTCTGATGCGTTACCGAGTGAACTAAATGTCAGCTGTGACTGAGGTTGACCTATTCGCTATCTCATTGCTTTGGTACTTTTATCAGGACATACGTTCTCAGTCTAAACGTGCTATAACAAGGATGCTGATTGGCTCTGTGGTAATAGGCAAACTGGTATTTCGCACAACAGTACTGTGTTAATAGCCACTTGGATTTTATAAAACACAAATAAGCATGGATACACCCTCACATGGACTATGTGGATGGGACTTCCCATTGATATTAAATATTATCATGATAATAATGTTTATTTCAGTTAATAATTCTGGGCAGATTTGAGAGAAGAAACCAAATAATTACTGGTCATCTGAAATGATTATTTATTTATCAGAATGTGTCAAATATTTCAAAAATATAGCAGAAGTACATTTAAAACCGCTACCTATAATGATACATGTACAAAAAACCCCAATTCATTTTGTAAACATTGCTGATGTTTATACTACAAATAAATTTATTGCAATGATATTTATTGAGATGTCAGATCTTGTTACTGCATTTGTCGTTAGTGTTTTATAGCTGAGCTCCTTCTGAGCAATGAAACAATTGGATTCAATACGTTCCAATACGTTTGTCTGTATAGTGCAGGGGTGTCAAACTCATTTTAGTTCATGGGCCACATACAGCCTTATATGGTATAAAGTGGGCCGGACCAGTAAAATAATATGAATAACAGGATGATAACTTCGGAGTGAAAAAATTTAAATTCCGTAATGAAAATGTTATATCTAAGAATTGTACTCAAACACAACATGAAGAAATATGAACAACCTGAAAATTCTCAAGTAAAATAAGAGCAATGTTTACAATTTTACACCTTAGTTTATAATTTATACATGTGAATCACAACTTGGAGATCACAGTGGATCTACAGATACACAAAACATTAAATAACAGGGAGAATATTATTAAAATTCCACATACTTCTCTTAAGAGATTTCAGGTTATTCACTTTTTTTTTTTACACTAAAACAAAGTGAAAATTGAGCAGTTTTCATTATTTATAGATTATTATGATAATATTGTACTGGTGTGACCCACTTGAGATTGAATTGACCTAAAATTATTTTAACAACCTTGATCGTTAAGATCTTCAGTGTAATTTTTGCATTTCACAAATTCATCCCAAGGGCCAGATTGAACCCTTTGGCGGGCCAGATTTGGCCCCCGGGCTGCATGTTTGACACCTGTGGTATAGTGTAACAGTGGGAATGTCCTGGAATTTAGATTGAGTCTAGATCTATATCTTTATTTTACACATTCTAGATATACATCTGTAAGGTTTCTGTATATATTTGTGTGCTTTGGCCAGAGGTGTGTCTCTCAGGCAGAACTACGCCGCATCAAGAATAGTGCAGTATGTGACAATGAACTGGAGTTGATTTGTTTTTCTATTCTTCCTCTTGTAAATGCTACCTGATGCTGTTATTGGGTGGAGATGCAAATCCACTGCCTATATTTCGACATCCAGACTGTCCACAACAAACAACACAGTAAAGCAAGGTATAATGCTAGGGAAGACAAGCCTGCTATCTGATGCTATATGGAACATATTGATATTTTTTCTTTTCTATCCTGTTGTTAAACATTAAATATATAAAATGTGCTGTGAACAGTCAAAAACTGTGAAAATCTCTTTTTTTTTTATCCCGCTCCTGCTTTCCTGAGGGTATTTTTCTCCCCTTTTGCAACAAGCCAACAGTCTCCATATTTGGCATAAAATCAGGACTGTGTTAACCATGCGCTCACAACCAGTGTGTGGTTGACCTTGCAGCCTCCAGTAATCTGGCCAATCAGAATAGAAGGGTTTTCCGGTAGGGGGCCTGAAACACACTACTTTCAGCCGTAGCCCATTTGAGAGAAGAACCAATGGGCTTTGCAACACACCAGTGTGAAAGCATGAATTTTTAGAACTGCAAACTAAGCTGAGCTATCCTAGATTCAGAATTAAAATATGGAATTGGAAACATGCATTGACACACATTGGGCTGCATCTACAAAGGTCCCAATTTGCATGTACTAATTTATGTACGCAATCTAGAATTCTGTGTGTGGGGTTGAACCACAGTTTGTGGGTAATTTACAAATTACATCAGGTGTAAAGTAGACCGTTCTATTTTAATGAGGATTTTGCATGTGTTACTGGAGACAATACACTGTAGAAACTGCTGTGGGATACACCAGCACGAACGGGAACAGTGACTGAAATGATCCAGATGCACATAAATGTAAAGTTGGAGGAGTTTTGTCATAGAAGGTATTGCATGACTCAGTCATTCATTTATTTTTCATTTTAGAGGTGGGAGCTATGGGGGTTGTTGGATTGGCTGTCAGGCACACAAAATTTTGTCACACTGTAGCCTAATGTCGTAATGTCTGAATAATTACCTCCGCCAAGGTTATGTTTTTCCCGGTGTTTATCTGTTTGTGTTCAAAATAACACAACTTGAAAAGTTCTGAACACATTTGGATAGAAATTTCAGGAATTGTTAGAAATGGGACGAAGAACAAGTGATTAAATTTTGGTGGTGATCTGGCTCACTGCCTGGATCTAGGAATTTTTTAAAGGTTTCTTTATCATTGGGAGATACAGCATGACGGCACTGAGCTGCATATGAGGTCATTAAGCGCCATCTAGTTGAGGAAAGTACAAACCTACTACCTTGGCGGAGGTCTGCGCTCTCCAAGTGCTTTTGTAGTTTTTTTCTTCTGTCATTCCAAAAACATTCACGAGTGAAAATGCATTCTCTGCATTTTGTTTCAATATTTGAATGTCTCCTTTTTGTGACAATAACCATTTTGACGTGTGCCCAATTACACACCCAAACCATTTGCACCTCCCTTTGAGACATGTTAAATGTGACGCAGTTTCTATCAGCAAAATTGCTTTCAGGTTTGATAAATCCCTTTGCGTGTGCTCTATTAATATATTTACATATTCTCCTCCCAGCACACGCACAATTGCATGTAAACATCCCATATTGCATAATCATTGAGGCAAAAACACTAACTGGATGCACACATGGTATTTTGCACCTTTGAAAGACGCAACCCATTGTGCACACTGTTAGTACATCAGTTTGTACGTTTTTTTGCGTGTGCAATGAGTTAGCACATTTTAATACATGCAGACCTTGTGTTGATCCAGCCCATCGTCTTCAACATCCCTACACAGCAGAATGTGGGTGAGGAAAAAGTGGCTGTAAAAGACCTGAAACGAAAATAAAGAAATGGAGAAAACCATACAGGCTGTAGAATAAGCATCACTGTGGAAGGTGTCACATCATCCAACCCCATGTACCACCCTGACCCAAAGTGAGAGAGATGTCAAACTGTCAGCTGTATTTAGCCAGTCTGTCTCTCTGGCCTTGGACTCGTTCACCCATAGCTGTATTTATTCATGCATTTCAGTGTCCCAGTGACTAATACCCTTCCTCCAAGAGGTGGAAGGAATATGCATGAGTACGGTGTCTCATGGGAGGTTAACAAAAATTCATACCGTTTTTGAAATCTAGTTTGAGCTGTCATGTGTGGATCTTGTATGTGACCCTGCATGCCCAAGTTTAGAATCACAAACCTCCACACACTGTAACAGCAGGACTTGACTAACAACGAGTCCATATTTAGTATGACCATGCTGCCTGTAGGAGTTATGCAGGAGTGAAGAGCATGTAAAGATGTTGACGTCACACAGTGTAGATGTTGGCTACAATGGTAATGGTACTTGAATATATTAAAATTAATGTATAACTAAATTATAATGCAACTTGAATGTGACGATGCTGTGGACCTAGGAAAGATTTCTCTATTTTGACCTTCTAAATAACCATTTAAGACGTAGAAGTATTGTTGCACTCACCTCTAAACCTTTTCTTTAACCTTTTCTAAATGATTTATCATCATTTATTATTATTATTATTATAAGGTATTTTTTTTATATATATATATTTCACTTACTGATTGTGTAGATATTCATAAAAACTCAGAGTAACTCCATAGATTTATATCATAAGAAAGAAAATGGAAGAAAAAGTGACTTCCTGATATCATTACCTGAAAGTAAAAACAAATGTCTATAACAAGTTCCATTTGTCAAACTACATGGAGTTTGTTGGAGAATCAATGTTACAGAAGATGGTGAAGTTTCCATCTTCACTGCAGAGCCTCTGAGCATCCAAATTGGTCATTTCTGAAAATAGACTGCATTGTAGCTGAATTATTTCAACACATTAAGAAGATTAGCGGTTCAAAGGTTATGATCAGTAGATATTTTGGGTGTTTAGGTGTCTAAGGGTAACATCATAATTGACTATCCCTGAACTAAAAGAACATGAATAATCACCAACATGTCTTAATTTTATGATGAATTGTTCTTTAGTGCTCATGTTTTCCATAAAAATACCCACATAGCACAAATATAGAGGGTCTAAACCCTGAAATGATAGGCATGCCTATTTGGCACAAGTAATAGGTTTATGATTTAACCCTTTATCTGGCATGTGACTATTTTTGGTCATTTTTACATACATTACAAGACAGTGGCAGCAACAGTTCCAGTCCATCTGTGCATGAACAGTGGGTGGATCTGCTTTGTTAGATACCATGACGAAATGGTACTAATGTAAGGAATGATGTTCAAAAGATCATGTGGATGTGAACAGGGGTCTGGATCAGGACTAATGTTGTTCTAATGGCCCTTTTCCACTGCACGTTTTCGTAACGGCTCTACTCGGCACGGCTCGACTCTACCCCACTATGGCCCTTTTCCACTGGGGGTTGGACCTGGTACTTGTTACGATTTTTCGTACCTGTTTCAGTGGTGGGTCTAGCTGTGCCAAGCGGGCACTAAAATGTCACGTGAACTACCGATTTGTCAGAGGAAATGTTGTCATACGCGCGACGAACCTCGGGGATCTGAAATAATCACCCACCAGACAGACCTGCCGTCTGTTTAGGCGTTTTCAGTAACAATAAACAACAGCAGCAGTACCGCATCCAGTGCCTCCATCGTTGTTGTTTACTTTACCGACCGCGGCATAACACTTTATTAGTCACCTGAAAACAACGGCACGGCTGTGTCCACTCCACCCACTTCAGCTAGTCCTGACTAGTAATGGCTGGCAGTGGAAACACAACCGTGCCGGTCCGACAAGTGGGTAGAGTTGTGTCGAGCCGAAGCTTGCCGAGTAGAGCCGAGTAGGGTTTGCAGTGGAAAAGCACCATAATGTTCTAAAAGTCATATTCTAATGTTCTAAAATACATTTTCCTTCCACCTTATATGTGTTTTTCTTGTATTTTTACCTTTGCCAAGGAGGTTATGTTTTTACTACGGTTTGTGGGTTTGTTTAATTGTTATCAACATAACTCAAAACGTTATGGATGGATTTTGAAGACATTTTCAGGATACGTCTGCTCTGGGTCAAGGAAGAGATGATTAAATTTTGGTGGTGCTCCGGATCACCAACTGGATCCAGCAATTTTTTTAAAAGGATTCTTTATCATTGCAAGATAGGGCATGGTGGCACAGAGTTGCATATGAGGTCATTCAGTGCCATCTAGATGAGGAAAGTACAAACACTACCTTAAAAAAAAAAAACAGTACAGACACTACCTTGGGTTTAGGTTTGCACTCTCTGAGTGCTTTTCTAGTTTAATATTTATTTCTTGTATTTTCTTTGTTACACACAGGTAAGGAACCAAATATGGTAACTTCCTTGGCCTTGATCTTCTACATGAATGATTTTCTATGACCACATTTGTGAAAAATTTCACAAAAGTAACAAGGTCTTGTTATTTCCTCCATTTACACACTAAAGTTGAAATTCAAAATTTGAGGGTATTCCTATGAGTGCCCTTAAAGGGTCATTGAAAATTTGTGGGTCCAGATGATCCAGTGGACATCCAGGGGCTATGTGTACAAAACAGAAATGCAGTGTCTTTGCAAGCTCTAAATGTACAATACATCATGAATTGTAATAACAGACTCTTCCTCAGTCAAAACTCATAAATAAATGCACTTTGCTGCTTAAATTCCATTAGGCCCAAGCTGGTGCTGTTAGGGACTCTTAATCAGAGCTAGAAGGATAATATTTGCAGTACTGACACTAGTTGCCAACTAATGAAACAGAATTCAACAAACAACACGACAGACTGATATTCTTCTGTCAAAACAGTCCTAAAAGTGTTTTTTTTTGTACTTTAAAGATTCTTTTGGCTTCTCTGACACTAAGAATGCTTTGTTTGGAGATATATGTTCATTACTGAGCATCTCTTCACATAAAACACGGTGAGATCTCTCCTCCGCATTTTCACCGGCTTTGATGAAGCCAGCGTTTATACTCATATACAGTATTCGTCCTTGTATTTTCGCTTTGGCAGCACGCACGTGATGGAGGGAGAGAGAATCACATTAGTTGCGCTGAACTTTACCTTGGAGAGTATGATCACAAATTCAGGTCTAGTTTCATAAGAAGCAGAGGAGAGCCCTCCACACAGGAAATGAGCTGGACTGTACAGTAAAATGAAACACTCTCAATTTCAATTTCAATGAAGAAAAAGAAGTTATACATCATACTATTGTCATTTTTTTCACTTTGCTGGTGTGTGAACAAATAAATATGTCAGCGACTCATTTTAGGTCCTGGCTAAGAGTTTGGGAGAGGCAGGTTTAAAGCACACACACACACACACACACACACACACACACACACACACACACACACACACACACACACACACACACAC
>JAQQZY010000009.1:14202166-14214281 GCA_030068375.1 Ostorhinchus rueppellii
CACACACACACACACACACACACACACACACACACACACACACATATATATATCTTGATAAAATATGAAAGAAGGATGATTTAACCCCTTAATGCCTGAATCGATTTCCAATTGTGGGAAAAAAAATTGTCTTTTTGAGTTTTTTTCTTTCAAGTAGATAGTATTTTTTTGGGGGGGGGGGCTGATGTTAATTCGCGGCAATCGGTATAATAATAATTACACTGGTCTACTTTTTTTTTTAACTATCTACCTCAGAGATTAATTGTGCTACATTTTACATACATTAATAAGATGAACTGGCAAACAAAAGTGCTGGTTTACTGATGTTTTCAGTGTATATAATAAAGTGTTATGACACATATACATTGGTTTATATATATATATATATATATATATTTCTACAATAGATTTATAAAATTACTAGAAATAACCTGTAAAGTGAATGTATTGTAATGTGCAGACAGTGTTCTGATAGATCTAATACCTCTGAGACAAACATTCCTTTTGAGTTAAAACCATCCACTTACAAATTCTCAAACTAAGTTTCACTACTTTTATTCTGGAGGCATTTTAGACCAATGTTATAGGAAAATGTTGCTGATATTAAAAACAACGTCTACATTACTGTTACAAATATGCTTCCTGTATTGTTTATATTAACAGTTATTAAAGTTCTTTTTGACTGTATTTTTCTTTACTTTTGAGCCATTCCTTTTCTTCCTACTTTTCTATTTTACATTTCCTGCTTGTAGGACTCAGGCCAAAAGAGTGTGTACGTGGATCCAAAAATCACTGGAGCTTCACTAGGAGCAGGTGACCTGAAGGTGAGCTCTCATTGGAGGATTAAAATTCAGCTCCAGGTGCATCAGCTTGTGCCCATAGCCATTAGAATTATTGAAATGTTCTTGTCCTTGTGTGATTACCAAATGGCTTTGGGTGAGATTCAGAGACATTCAGTATTGAACGAAGACCATAAAGCAAACAGTTATCCTGCTCATAGGTAACAGAGTTTAGCCCTGGTCACCCCTTAACTTCTGTTTAGTCTCCCCTATCTCTGTCTTTTGCACAGGAATTATAATTGAATGGCGTAAGGTTTGCATCTACAGTTTTCTATTTGGCTGCAAGGGTGGTGTACGGTGGTTGAATGGACAGGCTGCAGGGTCTACACCTGAGAGACCTGGGTTCAGTTTGTCTTAGTAAGTTTTGGGTATTTTTACCTTCGCCACGGAGGTTATGTCTTTGCCAGGGTTTGTGGGTTTGTTTGTTTTTTTGTTAGGTTGTTAGCAACATATCTCAAAAGTTATGGATGGATTTTGATGAAATTTTCAGGATATGTCTGCTCTGGGGCAAGGAAGAAATGATTACATTTTAGAGGCGATCCAGATCACTGTCTGGATCCAGGAATATTTTAAAGGATTCTTTATCATTGCGAGATAGGGCATGATGACACAGAGCTGCATATGAGGTCATTCACCACCATTTAGTGGAGGAAAGTACAAACACTACGTTGTGCACTGTGCTCTACACTGTGCTCTAGGAGTGCTTTTCTAGTATTGTTTCTAAAATGCAAAGGTTAGTCAAACATTGAAATAAAAAAACGTATGGCATATCAACACACTCTTCACTTTCACTCATCAGCTGAGTGAAACAAAATTATGAGTCTACAAACAAATTCATGTCTCCAATTTCTCTGGCCTCGGCCTTTAAGGGTTTATTTATTTATTTTTATTTAACCTTTATTTAACCAGGCAAGTCATTAAGAACAATTCTTATTTACAATGATGGAAAGAACTAAAACCCTAGACTTGTTTTTGTGCTGACTAAAACGAACTTTAACTTTACCAAAGTAATTTTTGACCATTTCTCATACTAATCATGCTCATAAAAGTTCAGAGTAAATTTTATGGTTATTATATCAAAATAGAGAAAATTGATGTGAGTTTTATAGCTAAATATATCACAACACAAAATACATTTCTACAACCACTGACATTTGTCAAACTCCATGAGCTTCATTAGTGAAGACAGTGTTTCCATGTTAAAGGAGCCTCTGAATGTCCAAACACACATCTGATGCTGCTGAAAAGCCAAAAAAACTGCAACTATGTATTTAAATGTATGGATAGGATTTGTGGTTAAAAAGTTATTTACCATTCAGATTTCAGATCAGTAGAGGTTTTTGGTTTCTGGTATCCGTTTAGGTCTTTGAGGGTTAAAGCCCAGCAGTGGTGTTCGACCACAGTGAGTAAATCCAGTCGTATTCCTCGGTCTGATGCTGTTGCATGATCATGTTGTTGTTTTGTAGCTGCTGTTCTGTAATGTACCAACTGTAATCCTCTTAATAAGTGTCGAGGTTTGGTCACCAAAACAATAAAATTCCACAACTATTTAGACTCAGTCTGTGTCTCCAAAATGCCGTTATCCTTGTTTTATAGGTTAACATTAGCTTCTGAATACAGTTAACATATACATGTGTAAGAGTAGATACATAAAGGATACACCTTCTGAATAAATATTCTGCTCTAGAGAATAACAGGTGTGCCGTTACAGAAATGAATAGCAAATGAGAAGTGAATATGCTGAGACTTGAGATGAAACTAAACAGCCACATGGTCCTCGGCAGCTTCTATCTGCCATACAAATCCACAGCACCTGCTTAAGTCCCACAGGAAAACCAAGGCAAACTTTTCTCACAATGTTTGAGTGGTTTTATCCAGGAGTATATGAGGAAAACATGGCAAGACAAGTTTTAGAAGAGCAAAGTAGGCTGAAAGAATCAGATGATGTATGTAGGTAATGTTTGTACAATTTAACTGTGAACTATGTAGTAGTCAGATGAGACCTTTTAAAATATTTTTTCATCAATTTTATATTCAGTATTTCGTGGATGGCTTGCTCAATAACACTTGAAGGCTAAAATTATCATAACAAACATTGTAATATTATTTTTTTAAAATTAAACACTTAAGCATCAGAGGTTCTTGAAATCAATACCATCTGAGTTATCCTAGGTACCAAAGCAGATTCATATGAAAAAATAGTATTAACGTTAAAGTATTGAGTATTAAAGTTAAAGTATTGAGTAGTAGAGTTAAAGTATTGAGTAACAGAGTTAAAGTATTGAGTAGTAGGGTTAAAGTATTGAGTAATAGGGTTAAAATATTGAGTAGTAGAGTTAAAGTATTGCACTGCTTTTTCACTCTTGCACCCACCAGTTATTTTCTCTCTCAATTAATCTGTTTATTTTTTTTTCTTGATTAATTAATTACTTGTTGAAAATGCCCCATGATGTCTTCCTCAAATGTCTTGTTTGATCCAAAACAGCAGAGATGTTCAGTCTAGTCATCATAGAGGAGAAATTAATCCTTCTAATGTAGGAAACTGAAATCAGAGAACTTTGACTTTTTGTCCTTTAGACCGATTATCAGTCATAAAATAATTTAAATAAGTAAATGTAGCAGTTGACAACTTAATCGCTTAATCTCGAATCCTGTCGTGGGAGCTATGTGATGTAGCCTCCTGCTGTGAATAAAACAAAAAGGTATTTTCACATCTGAAAAAGGCCTAATGAAAAACAAAAATGGGTAAGAAGTCAATAATTGTTGAACTGTACCCTGCATTTTAAATTTTTCCAGTCTTTCCTTCCTTCAGACGGTCCACGTCTTTTAGATGAGGCTGTGAGGCTCAAAAATGGAGCCCAATGGCCGAGTCACGCTGTAAAGTACTGAAAATGTTCTAAATATAGTGTACGCTTTGGCTTTTTAGGTGGATCAAATGTGTTTTAGAGGTGCTCTCCACAGTAATATGCTACAGAGCTTAGCTTCAGCATCTGCTACTGGTCTTGTCTGATTCTCCCCCTTCAGTATTTCAGAGCCTGTTCTATGTAATTATTAAGCTAATTTCTTCCTTTGTCATTTAAATGTCTGGTTGTTTGACAGCATGTTTTTTTATTTCTACTTTACATGTCCTCTAGGAAGAAAAAAATGTAAGTGGATGTCAATAATAGGTCATGTCACGTTTTGAAGAAATATTTTACCAGAATGGTCTAATGGTAGGTTGGAAAATGCATTTACTCGAGTAATAATTTCTAAACTGAAGCACATGCATTTTCCTCCTCTGTCTTCTTTTCTTCATGCCTCCCTCCTTCGTCTGGTTCTGCCCTCCCCTCTCCAAAGTGTGAAGCCACCGGATGTCTTTCTTTCCTTGGGGGAGCGCTTTACATAAACAGCCGGAGCTAGTAAAGAGCACTCTGTATTGAGCTCTCAGCTCTTTCAATTTCTGTGTTATAATAGCTTTCACAAACATCATCAGAAATCCTCCACTGGCAATAATGGACCCCTATTCAACTGCTGGCTCACACTTATCCCACCAAGTGACATTGGCTGGTCTTTTGGACATCCTAGATAATATTATCTCCCCTGCCCATGCAATCATTATATTTCTGCAACACACACATACGCAATATGAATGATCAGTAAATACACACATGCACACACTCATACACAGAGTGAAGTCCAACAAATGAACACACAGACTTCTGTAGGTACGGTAATTAACAATATGTGCACACACAATTTAACCCGCACACAAATATACAAATATTTGTGTGAATGATGACAAAAATAAGACAGCTGCCGTATCTACCGGAGCCTTTTTCATTGTGTTATTATCCCAGAATGATTAACACCACTCCCTCCACCCAAAAAAGTAACAAATGAGCCAGTTATTGAAAAGGTCTGTTTTGTCTGTGTGTGGAGGAGGGTTGTCTAATGGAGGTAATCTTCTTTAATATCAGATGATTCCTGTGGTGGCTTTAAGAATTTAAAGTCAGCTTGTGGACTTTATGATCACTAAAAGTGAGGGATGAAAATGGGAGTAACAAAATGATGGGTTCTAATGAAGAGCAGGATATAAGGGAGGAGAAAGACAGCAGACTGACAACCTACTCACTCAACATGTTTCTTTTGGAATGTAATGTTTTCATAGTTTATTTTTTTAATATAAATGTGTTCATTGGGTTTTTTTCTTTTTAAAAAAACACATTAAACAAGATTAGAAAACAAAACCAGCTGGGAGTGGTCAGAAAATAAATAAATAAATTAAATTATGTACGCATATACACGTACATGTACATATGTACATATGCACATACCATTTTTATAGGTATTTAAAGAAGGGTGTATTTCAAATGAAATTATGTGTTGCAATTAATTTCATGTCCCAAATAATTAATTTTAAAAAAAAAAAACAAAAACTGTTTTTGTCTTTGCCTTTGGTCCAACTAAAAGAGGAGCTCTTGTTCTGGATTGAAGTGAATCATGGTTCAGTTCATTTACAGTAAAATGTGAAACCATTTTTGGAGCAGATTTATTTAGGTTTTCCTCTAGCTATTGTCAAAATATTACAATAATGTTGTTTAGATAGTTGTTTGACTGAGATACATAACATTTGTTGGACCTATAAGCTTATTGCTAAGATTTCAAGGTTGGATAAAACAACTGACAAAACCCGGAAACAAACTTTTTAGAGTTTATGTGCATTTTCATGGGATTTTTTTTTTTTTTTTTGCCATTTCGAGACTACTACATTAACCTAAAAGTAATTTTGCACTGTTGATCCATTTATTTTACATTTTCTGTGCTCTGTCTAGTATCTTTTACGAAAATGATATTGAGATGAAGCTGATTTATCAACTGACCAAATATTTTACGTTTCATATTGAACCAATGGCTGTTTATTGAAAAAGCATAATGGACTTTGACATCTCAGCAAAACCTCTGAGAAAACGTATGCTCGTCTTCCCTCGTCTTCGTCAGCCACTGCCTCCTCCACAGCTAATCTTCTTGAAGATGGAGGAGTTGAGGAAAGAAGAAAAGACAGCAACAAAAAGAGATCTCTCGGGGCATTTCACACTGCAATCTTCACATACAGAATCCTAGTTTTCTTCTAAGAAATCTTCTTTCTCCAGCAGTGTTTATTTTGTTACATGGTATGTTTCTTTTTCTTTTTTTGGGGGGGGGCATATTTCCTCTTTGTAAGTAGCTTCTCATGATGACACAGAGATAGGAAGACAGACAAAGACCAAACAGATGGCTAGGAGATGCAATTTTCGCTGAACAGCGCAAAAACACAATAGAACACAATGTAATTGAGGATATTACAGTACCCTGCACATCTCCAGTTTTCCCCCTCAGATTCTGATGCCTGAAGGAATGCAGTCCTGGTGAAGACTGTGTAATTTGTCTACTCAGGATTATTTTTTTTATCTGTGTATTCTGTTATTTAAATATTTCAGTGAAATAGGATCCAAAAGAGCATACAATTCAAATTATAACATTTGGTTCAGCTTCAGTTTAATTACACAGTGTCAAAGAAAATCAATGATACTCATGTTTTAAACCAAATGGAAAATGGCTGAGACTGAGTGAATATGCACTGCAAACACAGTCAGTATTGCAGCGTTAACACTATATGTAGAGGGGCTGGGATTTATTAATACATATCAATCTTTATTATTTATTTATTATTGATATGTTACTCCGTGGGGATAAACTGTTACTTGAGAAGTTGTTTTGTGCTTGTTGTAATCAGAGGTTAAAACAGATTTATGTCATGTAATGCAAGTGAAGAGAGCTTCTTGTTTTTTTTATAAACACAACCCATTTTTCCCAACACGTTAGAAACTGGTCTTGTTTTTGATTTACAAATGCTCTCATCTGTTCCATTTTATAAATTTGATATTTGTTGATGATTGATTTTTTTTTTTATTGTTTTGTTTGTTTTTTTCTTATAAAAATTATAAGAGTATTTCTATACTAGCGTAATTATCAAAAATTGTGTGTCACATTGATGTTATTGGTGTTAGTTATTATTATTATAAGATAATAATTGCTATTATTTATGTAGAAACCATTAGGAATAGACATTGAGGGTAGGAGTATATAAGTTTAAACTTCTTCCTACTCCTTTTCAGACACGTGTCACTGTATTTATTTGTCTTATAGTTGTCTTATTACAACTTACATTGCTACACTGTACATTACATTGTTTTCCTGTCAACTTTTTGGGTAGCACTGTTGACATCTGGTTGGTGGGTCTTGTTTTGTTTTAATTTCTTTGTCTACATGTTGATAATAAACTAGAGAATTTTTTTTTTTTTTAAATAAATGTCAAGAGTTATATTCCACCTCTCTGATTAGGTTGGTACTGTATGTTCCGTTATAACCATAGTATAGTTATGGATTTTTTTTACTCACTACCAACAAAGTACTTAGTAGAAACTTACAGTTTCTTCCCCATTCTTGAGGTAAATATCTAAAATAAACAGTTTTCAAACTAAAAGGAATGATAAATTTGAAAATATCTTGCAGTGCCATGTACATCCCTCCAGTATTGTCTAATTATTAATGACTATTTGATTTAAATTCTTGTTCTTTTATGGATTTTTTATTTTATATCTTAACTTTCTCTTTTCATACCTTTCGTGTGATGCTTTTATGTTTTATGTAAAGCACTTTGAATTGTCTTGTACATGAAATATGCTATGAAAATAAACTTGCCTTGTCTTTGCTTCCCATTAGTTCTACAGACCGTAGTGGCTCGGAGTAATCTCTTCCATACAGCAATAAGAGTAACCGGTGGTGTCGGACTCTGCGTTGTGTTTATTGAAGAGACCCGCACATTCCAACTTTGGAAGTAGTCTCCTTTTATTTTCAGCTCCTGACATTTTCAGCTCCGGTCAGACGAGTTTCCAAAAAGTGCCCCTACACAGACCAAACGACACAAAACTACGCTTCAGCCCAGAGCAAATAACTCATAAAACGTTTAAATTAACCAGTCCATAAAAAATGTAATCAAAAGAGGTCAAAACAAAAAATGTATCCCAACTGCACGGCCGCTTACCTCTTCCACAGCGACCCACGAACAAAAGGGAAGAAGTAAAGGCGCGAAAACGCCAGTTACAGCGGAAAGTGTCACACTGTAAAATGCCCGTCGGGGAACAGACTCAAATTAAAAGTTCCACACACTGCCTTAGAGGCCCACCCTGTCAGGTATGACTCAAAACAAATGAAAATAAAATGAACGGATTTTGTGTAATTATAATAACATATAATACCCACATTGCTGCTAAATAATTGACCCTGTTACATAAGTACAACATCATTTTATTACTGGCATTCAAAGTGTTACAGCCTCACAACACCAATGGAACTGTGAATAATATACAATATAATAATAAAATAGGATAAACTGAGCTCTAAACATCAATGATTTCTACATGTGTAGACAATCTCTAACAACACAATAATGATTGAAAGGTATATGTAAATCTAAATAATCTGATTAAGACTTTTCAGTGATAAATCCACATGTAACAAAGAAGAAATACATTAAAAGTTGTCATTTTACAATAATATTAGAAACTTACTGATTTTGTGCTCAGGCACTAACAAAGTGTCTGTTTTATTCTACTTGTCTTAGTTTCTAAACTCTGACCTGTATAATAAATGTCCATCTCTGCTCTCCAGCATCAAAATGTTATTGATTTAGACAAATATTGATTTTAAGCAAAAGAAACCACAGTATTTTCATGCAACTATAATTTCTTGCCAGTCTCATCGTCACATGAATGCAAATGAACCAGTGCCTATGTTTTGTAGGAGTACAGAAAAAGTAAGAATATATGGAATATGCAATTCAAGCAGCAATTGAAAGCAGCACCAATGTACCTGTGAACACAATATATTCCATGTTTTATCAGGTCAGTTTCATTTCATTTGCACAAGTACACCTAGTCCTCGCACTTGGACTGGAATATGTTCAAGAAAAAGACTAAACAGTGGCAATTTAGGGCTAGTACCGACCTGGAATAACTCACAATGAGATTCCATACAGGTAATTTTAACTATGATTTAACACAAATCTGAATCACTGACTAACTCTCACATGTTTCCTCAAAGAGAGGAAGGACTTTGGATATTTCACCTCTCTATGGCATGGAACAGTTAAAAAATTCAAAGAACCTGCATGCATTTCATTATGTAAAGGGCAACGGTGCAAGCCAAAGTTGAACACTGTGATGTCTGAACCCTCATGACTCTGAATCAACAACCATCCTTCATCCATAGGTGAAACTGTGTTATTCAGGCACTACAATATGGACTTACTTTTACTTTTCAACTTTTACTGCATTTAAAGTAGAGACATCCTGAAGCTTCACTGACCAACCAGTATTCTTGTTCTTTTGAGAAGATGTGGGAATTTACAGGAGGAACAACAGGACTGGACATATAGCTTTGTTATTTTAAGTCATAATGAGCTCTGAATTTCCACTGTTCAGTTTTGTTTTGTTTTTTTTGTATTCATAGGACTAAATGCTAGTGTGAGGCTCAGATGACAAGGTAGTTTATGTTGAAGAAATGTAAGGTTTAACAGTGAAGTAAATTTATATTACAGGGAATAACACGATAACACTCGGGCTGAAAAACGCAAAATATTTGATCATATGTCCATTTCGTTTAGATGGTTATGGTGTTTTGGGGGTTGAAAACACAAAAAAGTGAAACCACCCTTCAAAATGCTCCACCCTCGCGTCACTGTGTAAAGGATGAAAAGCGCAAAACTGTGATTCTGGTCACATAGAAATGAAATAGATGATGAAATGATGCAGATACTGCCTGGAATCAGCTGGATACTACTGTATAAATATATGTCTGTATATTCAGACTGGCAGGACTCCCAGTCCACATTTTCTCGTGCCTTGGTCGCTTTGTAATTTAATGTTACGTTGAGCAAAAGCTCAACTTCCTCATCTGTCTAAATGAAATTGTCAGATTTCTTCTTGTCCATGTTGTATTGTAGCTCAGTGGTTGTTATGTTGACTGTATTTCGTGCACTAGGCCTGAACAGGTAGAAGAGAAGTAAAAAGATTCTAGGCAGGCACTCTTGGGAGTGTTACCACCTAGCCATCTGACGTGTATACTGCATCCATATGTATGAAATTTGCACACAGATTTCACCCAGAAACACTCATCATAAATGTGGAGTTAAAAGTGAGAACGAAATGCCACTTTTGGTTCATATGGTGTTCGTGTAAATGTAGTCTAATTCACGTATTTGTTAAAAATATATTGACAGTGTTTACCCAATGAACTCTTTACATTTATGTTTGCAGGATTATTATTTACACATTTAAATATTCTCATTTGTAGTATACAAGCAGCTAAGATAATTTGTTGAATCTGCCTTTCTAAATCACTTACATTTACCGAGCTAAGTACTGCTCCTGATTGGTTAGTTCAGTCATGTGAAAATAAGTGTCAGGAAGTGTTGTGGCGGTAGCTGTTGTGTGAAAAGTAAAGCACTGTTCAAGAAGAAATCTGTGTCCATCCTGCTGTTTCATTTTTATAGAGTGGACCATTAACCACCAACAAACCTTCACGTTACACCAGGAATGGACCAAGGTCACGGTCTGGTTTATTTATATAACACATTTACACAATCCAATGTGCAGTGCAAAGATACAGGTAAAAATAAAAGATATAGTAACTAATAAAAAAATATATATGAATATGGTAGATAAGATATACTAAAACTGATAAAACAGATACACAATAATAAAATAAATAGTATCTAAAAACACAAACAGAGGATAAAACAAATAAGTCACACATTTGTATTAAAAGCATGTGCAAATAGGTGCATCTTTAAAAAAATATGTGCACACGTGACATGATGGGACAGAGCGTTCCAGAGCCTTAGACCTGCTGCAGAAAAGGTTATATCTTAAAATGGATGTATGTTAACAATTAAAGAAATGAAAAATGGAGACCAGACAAAACATGAAATATGTTCTATTCATTCTGTTTAAGAAATACTTGTCAAATACATTTTAATATCTCTGCTTTTTATTTCAGTTTTCCATACTGTCCTAACATTTTCTTATTTGAGGTGTAAATGTGTTTAAACATTCGGATAAAAAGACAAAGTCCTCTTATTGGAGAAAGCAGAGGCAGATGTAGTCTATAGACTCCAACTTTGTCACAGTCGCTTAAACCTACTTTGAAAACATACAGTGGAAAAAAGACGCTCACAGCTTTTCTCGAGAGAATTGCCACAGGGAGTGAGTGAGTGAGTGAGTGAGCCTCAAAGTGAACTTGTTGATGCTGGCAGCCTTCAACTGTTACAAAGTGCTTCTTTTGCTATGGCAGGCTGTCTTTCAATGTGACAGAGAAATTTATTTGTAAAAATTAAAGAAAGTGGTGGTTTGCTGAGCCCAAGATGAGATCAATGTGGAAAAAATGGTATCAGACGGATTCTAAAAGATGTGATAGGAGGGGGATTATGTTCTAATCCGTAGCAGTCTGCAGCTGCAGTTAGTTAAAAAAGAAAAAAAGCTGCAAATTTTACTGTTACTCAGATTATCACAGCCAATTCATGTGGGATGGTCTATTTGTTATGTATAAATATACTTCAACTATTTTTGTATTTCATCAGCAGCAAATGAAATACAGGCTACAAAACATCATAACTTTTAGATGAGATGAATAAACTTAACTTTTTATACATTTACATTGACAGAATAAATCTGAATCATTCAACTATTTTCTCTCGGTTCAGCAGTGTTTCCAGCTTGTCTGGACAAACCATGATAAATTTACACAATATGAAAAATACATCAGATTGAGGCTAAGAAAATTGCATTTATATTAAATGATGGCCTCAAAAGTGTTGCATACAAATATCTCTTCATGTTCAACAGTGACATAGTGGGGAAGTTTAACCAAATGATTCTTCTTGATAGTTTCTCTAGGTTCAACTGGACTAGTTTTGCTCTTTTGAAAGCATTTTATCTTTCCTCCAAGAGACTTCTTCAGTTCCAGCTGCTGGTGGGGGACAGCAGACCTATAAACCTGTAGGGGGTGGGACCACTCCCCCTATTGTAGGGCTGAACAATTTCAAGAAAATAGTTGTATTGCGATTTCTCTGGCAAATATTGCGATTTTGATTTCAACCACAATTTTTTTAAACTAAGTTTTAGTGCAAATTAATTCAAACAATGAATTCAATAAAGCTAATGCAAGAATGAAAACTTAAGTCAACGGATTTCAAATGC
>JAQQZY010000009.1:14222947-14247092 GCA_030068375.1 Ostorhinchus rueppellii
TTAAGTAGCTGGGATAGGCTCCATGTGACCCCCGTGACCCTAGTGAGGATAAAGTGGGTATAGAAAATGAATGAATGGATAAGTGAGAGATGATGATGATGATCCATCCATCCATCCATCCATCCATCCATCCATCCATCCATCCATCCATATATTTTCTGAGTTGCTTACTTTTCATGAGGGTGGTGGGGGTCTGTCCTGGCTAACAGTTGGTGAAGGTGGGGTACTCCATGGACGTGTTACCCATTTAATGTGGGCTTTAGTGTGGATGAGATTTTATTTTATCATTATTTTTCACATCTTTTCCACCATTTGAGTGGTGCTGTTATCTTTGCTCCTTATTCTCCTTCTGCTGTGAATTCCCAGTCAAAGACTACAACAGAATAAAATGTTATCCACATGGAGAGGTGTAGTCCAACCTCTTGTTTTTGTGCCAAATGGAACCTCATTTCAGAAAAAGAAAAAAAAAAGTTGTTACTGGTAAAACCCAAGAAAATGGTTTGTCCTGTTTGACTTACACATAAATGTTTGTCAAGAAGGTCACTGATTGTTGTAAAACTTAAAGTATTAGGCAGTGAATCTACTGTGGCTGTGGCTCAGTTTGTGGTGGTGGTTTGAGCCCTGACCATTGCCCACATACCGAAGTGTCCCCAAGCAAAGCACTGAACCCTGGTGTGGGGGTTAGGACACTGTCACACAGTGTACTCGAGTCTGTATATCCAAGTGCGCTGGACCCCCAAGTCTGCTTAATTTTGTCCATGTGAATGCAACCGTTCTGTGCTCAGGTCCCGTGCACGAGTCCAGTTGAGGTAGTCCTGGGTCTGGGCTGCCCGTACTCCACCATGGCACGTTGCTGTGTGAATGCGAGCTGTGCCCGGGTCCAGCAGGGACCTAATCCGCACTCTGACAAAAGAAGTGGGTTAATCACCACAAGACCATAGACAGTGGTCCTGTTGTCTGTTGAAAAAGCCGGAATCTGCACAGCATGGGCTCACCTTATCAACCAAACCACTTTATAAAGTATTAAATATATTTAAGCTTGCAAGTCTCAATGGTAGTGTGGCGGTGCACTGTCTTGTTGAAAGAAAAATTCATCATTTTGAAACCAACTACACTGGTGGCCCTTAGACGAAGAAATTTGGTATTGAAATATTTATGCAAGTTTTTCTTTTCCTGATGTGTGTGTAGTCCACTTAAATAGAAAGGCTATTTAAACACCAAACTGATGTCATCAGAATTTTTCGATTTCTACAAATTGTTCGGATTCACTGAAGACATCTTTACAGCTTCAGCATGACCAGCCTGTACTGATTTTTGCCTCCTTTAATAATTTTTTCATCTCCCTGCCACAGAAATGTTCATTTTGGTGTTGCTACTGTATATATCACATGCAACAACAGATTACAGCCCAAGTCTACTGTCAGAGTTGTTTCACACAAAGCTGTTTTTTTTTTTCTTATCTTTATTTCAAATATCAACATTCAAAACCAAATACAACAAGGAAAAACAATATATAAACAAAGAAAAAAAACGTATTCGAAAAGGAACAGGATGAAGCTGGAGTATAAAACTACATGTTACTACATAGTCTTTACCACAACCTGCAACTTTCTTGACTTGAAAAATACGCATTTCAAATAGAAAAGCATCATATATGTAAAATAAAAAAAAATAAAAATTGTCATTTTCCATCAACGTTCATTCCAATATGGAGCCCCATGGTGTACAACAGAAGGGGTGGAACTTCCAGCTTAGAAATGACTCTTGTTCATGAGGTGTGAATAATTAAAGAGTCGTATACTCTAGTGGTGGCATAACGCTAACAGACTGACACAGAATTGAATAGCAGACATATTATATTCTGACTTTTGCTTACATATAGGACATGAGCTGAGCAGGCAGTCCTCTCATGTGTCCGTTGGAAACTGTGTGTTGACGCCACTGAAAGAATTGAGCTGTATGCAGCCCCTTCCACTGCTAATGTAGTCTGAGTGATCAGATCTCCGTGTGCCCCCAATGTGTCTCGAATGTGTTTGCGCACTTTTGAGCAAATCACCAAAAATGCATATTAGGTCTGAACTGCGAGAATTTCCCAGCTCTCCCTCTGACATGTCAGTGCTGCTGCCTGCTCTTTAAGCCCCCCAGCCCCGGTCCCCACCATCCGTAGGATTCGGTGGAAGATATTTTTCAGCATTCCCCAATATCTGTATGCAAACATGTCTGAAATGATGAGCTCGGAGCTTAGACACTTAGACTAACTCAAAATATATTCTGCCGGTGTAATAAAACATTCCCAGTGTGAGTTGTCTGACTGAACTAATGCTAATTTAGTCAATTGCAGAGTCAAACATTCTGTATTTATTTTAGTTTTGTGACAAAGAATGGATGTTTTTCTGAAGTTTTTCAAGTTGTTTTGTGCTGAGGTTATGACCCTAATTAAGAAAATAACTGTTTATGCTTTATAATGTTGCCAAGTTTTAGGATCTGTATTTGAACTTTTAACAAATACATGACCTTATGTAATCCAGTTGTCTGGAAATAGTCCAGTATTTACCTCCTCTGGTCTTATTGACAAGCCCTGCTGTCAAAGGACATGTGGTGTATTCAGGTAGACTATAGATTAAGGTAACAGGGTGGGCAGGGTTGATGAGCATGGATTACCGAGTGTTTACAGGACAACGTGCAAAGTTTACAGTGGCACTAGAAGCCAATAAATTGGCAAGTACACAAAAACTCTGTGACAACCAGAGCTGCTGTCCAGCAATCAAATCAGCTGTTGTTTGGAAATAATTGAAATTAACCTTCATTAACTCTCATTTGGCCCACTGTGCAAAAAGAGAAAAATGTCTGAAAATAACAAAATGTTTTTTTCCTGGTTAAGCACACTACGGCAATATATACCATATAAGCAACAGCTACAAGAAAACCTTTTGTTCTAAGAGGCAAAAACTTGCTTTGAAAGTGTTTTTTTCTTCGCATGGAGCACATCCAAGGTAATTTCTTTAAGACCACTCATTCTTCCATGTCAGCTACAGTGCAGCAGGGACACAGGGGGGGGGGGGAGAGGAAAAAACAGTGCAGCTGTGAAAATAGCTTGCAAAGGGAAATGGTTAATAAAACAAAGCAGTTCAGGAAGAATGAGACTCAAATCACCTCCAGTCACATGAGCACTACATCATGTGCTCTCTCATAGGTGTGAGAACTGGATCCAAAAAGTGTTTCCTGTTTGTTCTGTCTCCTGTTTTCTTTCCACACTGGACTTGTTATTGAACACCAAAGTGCAGTTGTCGACTGCCCAAACAAAAAGGGGAGCATTATTTGGACGTCCAGCTTGATAAAGTGAGTGAGTCACCCGTGCTGACAAATATTTTCATTACTGCCCAAAAGAAAATATTCATATTCGCTGGCCCACAAAGTTTTTACCCTTTCATGTGTCGAATTCAACAATTCGCTAAGTCGATTAAAATGAAAAATCTTGCTTTGGAGGCTTCAGGGAAAAGATGAAGCAGACCTCTTTAAACCAGAGTTTTTCAGGTGAAGATTGGGAGCAGACACAAAAAGGTTTTCTAATTAATTTGCATTCTAATCTCTGTGGCCACACTGGAGGCCTGAGGGCCGACGAGCTGGATGTTGTTTATTTCCTGACTTTTGATAGACCAGGTGGAATAAGACAGGAACAACACTTCATTTTGTGAAGCTCAGATATCCTCTATAACAAGTTCTATTACCATGCCCAAATGACTGCAACAATTCCTGCCAGGTCATGTTAATAATTATGAGGATTAGGATTAGGATTGTCATGAGAAAATAAAGGTGCACTGCAGTGTAAAGCCTCCTTTAGGGTCAGATAGGGTTAAATGTTCTGTCAAGGTTAAGAACAGACATCTATGAATTTTAAAATGCTGAAATTAATTCTGTAGCTAACAGGTCACCAGGGAAACCAGGACTGGATAAATGTGATCTGTGGTAAAACCCTGGTGGCTGAATCCGATATGAGTACAAGAACAGGGACTGTCCGCTTTAATGAGCAAAGCACGGCTCTAACTGACTGCCATTTGACTCCTATTTGAGCTATCGACGCTAAAAATACACATTGTCACTGTAACACAACACACTAATGATTTGCAATTTGACTCAACCGAATGGCAGACATTATTTTAGATGTGATAAGTATACAGCAGTAGAACAGGGATGTACCGTAAAACACAATGTTTGAATGCTCTTGTGGTTTCCTTCCACCTCCTTTTAGTCTTTGAAGCATAGATTTAGTTTCTCTCTAGTCTCAAGTCAGAGAATTGTCCTTGTAATTGAGCATATTCAACAGAAACCCTCTGCGACTTAGCTCACAATATCCCTAATGTAAATGTTTTCCCTGGAGAACAATATGACTTAATATATGTTTTACTTGCTCACAAAAGATCGGTTTGTGCTGATTCAGGCTAATATTGGATCTTATTTTGTTCTATCAAATAAGCAGCATCTTGGCTCTTAGATTACCCTCGCTCTCCCTCTCTTCGTTTCTTTTCAGGTCTCGGTACCTTTCTTTCTGCCTCACTTCTTTGGCTCACTTCTTATCAGACGTGTTCAGCTGTCGTCTACCGAGACTCTCGGTGTACGGGGCTAGTTGGGAAGGGCCTTAATTTTCCCCTCTCTCCAATATTATAAAAATCTTTCTTGGCTTTGGCGTGTTTATGTGCAGGTTTGGCAGATGGGTTGAAGCCCTGCCAGTAACTGCAATTACAGGAAACCAAAGTGTGTTCTGATGACGGCATATGGGATATTGATTTGTTATATTTTTAACTCTGGTAAACAATATGTGATGAGGCTGTGTAATAAGCTCTGATGGGTGATAAACAGTATTTAAACATTAAAAAAAATCTGTCAGATCAGGCTTTTCTTTAAGGTCCTGTCTGTTTGTTTATCCAAGGGTTGTATATTCTTATATTTCAAACGGACTTGACTATTATCCACGATAATCCAGTATATGTTGCCGTTAACCAGGTGTTTCTACGACTTTTCTGTTATTAAATACCATACTAAAAGCCATTTTTATACTTTGCCTTGTAGCACACCATGAAAATTGCCTCTTTTTTATTTTCCTTTTGTCTTTTAAACTAAGCTCAGAGTTTTCACTGCATCATTTTTACGGTTCTTTGTGTTTTCATTATGTCGTTTTCATGGTTTTCATTGTTTTTGATGCACAGAGCATAGTGTCAGCTATTGGTTTTAGAGGTAATGCATAAATACATGTGGATTGGATTTGTAAAAGAACATTAATTTAATTAATTTAATTCAGTTTTATCTATTTTGTGCCAAATCCCAACAGTCACCTTAACCTTATTAATGTCATTGCAGCAATTGTCAAAAGCATGCTACAGTACAAGTCTTCTACCAGAAAAAAGGTCAAAATCACAATATAACATGAACATTTATTGTTATAGCAAGGTGTTTTTCACACTATTGTGCTCTAATGACAAAATATTATCATATTACAACAACATTTGTTTCTATATTGCTATATCACAATACTCTATTTGTTAAAACACAAAATATTTTAGTGTGATAACTTGAATAACAAAGAAAATCATTAGCTGTAACATGAAAATATCTTGTGTTGCAGAGTCCTTGGAACCAAAAATCCGCATGCACAAATAAGAGCTATTAAATCATTATGTCAGTATTTTTTAATAACTTTTTCTCTCTTAAACCACTTCAGCTCTGCTCAAAACTACAAAAAGTTCAATGATTTTCAGAATTTCACCCCTTCAAATATCAGTTTGAATACATGATGACTTATTTATGAAAAAACAAACAAAAAAATATATATATTTTTTTTATATATATATATATATATATAATGGATGTTAGTGGTGTGTGGGAGGTGGTACATTGCTGATAATTAGAGTCTTGTTTATGTCAAAAAGTGAAACAACATTGACTTCATTGCATTAGTATGACATATTTTATGTCAGGTTAAAAAAGGGTATCAGTGTAAATCAGTGAGACTATTATTGCCATGAACATCTGATGTTTTGTGTGTGTTTTTTCTTTAATAAAACAAGTGTTATCACATGGTCAGACTGGAATTTAAGGGTTAAAATCCTGAAAATGATAGTTTACAGGCTCTATAATTAGTTTAAATAGTTTTGAGAAAAGATTAAATGGTTTCAGAGATTTATGCCAAAAAAATCAGGAAAAAATTTATGTTGATATAGTGTATGCACATGTACATTTTTGACTTGATGGTCTCCAGAGGGTGTAAAAATGTCTGTAGTGTATAATAGACCTGTGAGAGTAACTGATATTAGATTCAATAAATATATAGGGGAAAAAAGAAACATTCTTCCAGCAAGTCAAACCATAAGCTGTAGCACACTTGTGATGATCTCTCTGGGTGTATATTAACCCAGATTAGCATCAAGATAAACCCACACTCCGTTTTTCAATAAAGAATAAAGAAAGAGGCGCAGATTGGCGTTTCTTGTTGTTGTATTGAAGGTAGGAGCGATGAAATGGTAAAAACTGAAAATAAAAAAACACAAAAGTACAGCAGTGAACAGCCCACATAAAACAAAAGCACCAGCTAACAGATCGCTCAATGCTAACAATAGCTACATGTAAAATAATCAACACGAATACAATGTTGGCAGCAAACAATCTGCCACATACGAAACAATCAACCGACACAGCACACCACTACTTACAGCCTTGCCTGCCCGAAGCCGATGTGTCCATATCAAAAAGAAAAGAAAGAGTATCTGTTCGGCACTCCTTCACGCCACAAAAAACAGGAAATGAACAGGAAATGACATATTACGTTGCCAACAGGAAATGACGTGATGTCCCAAAAAATAACTAAAACATTAATAAAAACTGTAAATACTTTCTTTTCTGTTATATCTTTGCTTTACTGCTCTTTTCTTCTACTTACCTTGCTTTCCTTTCTGCCCTTTATCTCACTCCTGATCCTGACTTCTATATTCTCTGCTCAGTCCCTGCTCTGTCCCTGCACTCCTGACTCCGCCCCTTTACCTTTGCACTGATTTCCCTTGACCTGATTCCTGATTCATTGCACCTGATGAGCTCGGCTGATGCTCATCGGGTGCACAGTATTTAACGCTCTGTCTCCCTGTGTAAATCTGCCAGATAGTCCAGTGCCTTAGCCTTGTGTTGACCTGCTATCCCGCGTATCTTCTGTGTTCCTGTTTCCTGCTCATGTTTGACCTGATCTGCCTTGACCCTGCCTGCTAGCCTCTGACCCTGAACCCTAGTCGTCTAACCAAGTCTCCAGCCATCATCCTCTGTGCACCGACCTCCTTCGTCTGACCCATGAGTAGAGTTCCAGTCCCGTGTACCGACCTGTGTTCTGTCCCTTGACCCAGTCCACGTCTCTGCCCCATGTATTCCGACCATGGACCGACCCCGACCAAGCCCCAGCCTTGCCCCCTGGTTTTGGATGCCCTGGTTCTGCTGCAGGAGGAGCAGAACTGAAGTCTTGTTTATTGGGCTCTGTTTATTCAGTATAGTGCTTGGTGTTATCTGTGATTTCCCTGTGGGAATCAATAAATCTGTTGGAACTTTTCATTTTGAGTGTTTCCTGCGATTGGATTCAACCCCGGTACATAACAGTTTTCATCATACCAATGCAATATATTTCCATATATATTGTATACATTCGTTTTTTGCTGTTTTGTTTTTTTTTAACAAACATGAACTTTAAACTTTCCAAATAATGAATCGACTTAATCATTGCAGGGCAACACAACACTTATTATGATCTCCAAATAAAAAAAGAATAGGGTAAAGTTCCATCTGAAAATGAATAATCTTTTACAACAGTCTCACAGTCCTGGGATAATTGTCAACATATTTTACATTAACCTCACTGTTCATTTTGGTGATTATTATTTTTAGGGAAAAAAAAGGTATACACTCACTGGCCACTATATTAGGTACACCTGTTCAATTACCAGAGGTGGCAAAAGTACCCACATTCTGTACTTAAGTAGAAGTACAGTTACTTGAATGAAAAAAATACTCTCATAAAAATAGAAGTACTGATTCAACTCCTTTACTTAAGTAAAAGTTAAAAAGTACTTCTCAATTGTAATAAAGTACATAAGTAAAACATTTAAACTGCTTTTTCTCTTCTTTTTTTGCCATGAATGATACAATACTTATTGAACCAGCCAAAATCATATAAAATTATATAATCATAGAATTGTCATGTGTACGGGCACAGGTAAAATTAAACAAAATGCAGGTGGGTAGTGGGCAAGGAAGTGAAAAAATAAAAACAGTTTTATGGATGAAAATAATTTTCAGGACATTTAATGATGATGATCATCTAATTTCACTGTAGTTGTTTTATTTTGAAGTGAACTTCACCTCTTTTTATATATGGTTAAAGACGTCATTGAGCAGCACATATGAGAGATTTCTTGATGGTGTGTGTTTGAACCAAAAATAAAGCCCTTAAAAGTGAGTTGCTCAGTAGAAAATGGGCTTAATCAGGGGTTGGGTCCTCCAGTACTCAGCTTTGCAGGTATGGGCACAGCCTGTACTCCTTCTCTCCACCACACTGGTTTTCCCTCTGAAGTGATGTATTTTCTGTACTGTCACATCCTTTTAGTTTGAAAAAGTAATGAGCCTATTCTGAGAATGTAACTAGTATAAAGTACAAATATTTATACAAAATGTAGGGAATAAAAGTAAAAAGTTGCCAGAAAAATAAACCCTCAAGTAAAGTGCAGATACCTAAAACAAATCTACTTAAGTACAGTAACGAAGTACTTATACTCAGTTATTTCCCACCTCTATCAATTACACATTCATACAAAGAGCTAATTGACCAATTACATGGAGGAAATTCACTGCATTCAGTCACAGAGACACAGTCGAGGCGACCGTATGGAGGTGATTTAAATGACTTTGAACATGGTTTAGTTTTTGGTGCCAGATGGACTGAATCGAGTATTTCAGAAAGTGCTGATCTACCGAGATTTTCACAAACAACCTTCTCTAGAGTTCACAGACAATGGTCCAAAGAAGAGAAAATCTCCAGTGAGTCGCAGTTCTCTGACTTGTTGATGTCAGTGGTGGGAGGAGAAGGGCCAGAATGGTTGGAGGTGATAGAAAGGGGACAGTAACTCAAATAACTAATGGTTACAACTGAAGTCTGTAGAAGAACATAACTCAACACCCAGTGAGTCGAAAACTTGAAGCTGATGGGCTACAGCAGCAGCAGCATATACACTCATCCACCACTCTGGTGGAACCACTCGGCTGGTGGGTGTATTTTCGCAAAGAGCCGTTTTTCTGGACATTATTAACTAGTGACAGCACTTCAAGTTTTTGTGAGATTAGATGTTCTCACGACAAGCAGAAAACACCAAAATCACTCGGCAGGAAGATAAACATTTGTTGTTTACCCTCGCAGTAACTTACTCACTGCAGAACTGAAAACATAAATTTGCAGTTTTTTTGTCATCAGTTGCCAAACACAAAACAATTAAATGTGCTGATGACTGATGACAGACACTTCAAACTGACATGTTAGTCTAATTGTTTGGCTGCAGCTGCTTCAAGGTGTGTAACTGCAGGTCTGCGTTGTGTTGTTCAAAAGGCTGGTTTTAATCATCTTTCTGGGCGCAGCTGTTCGATCTTACTTAGCTCCTTGTCTGTTGTGGTGGAGAGCAGCACTTTGAGCTATGAAATGGTGATGAAGTTTTGACTGCAATCAATTGCCATGATGGAATGAAAGCTGGGAAAAGAAGCTTAGGTTTAAGCAACAGGATTTATCTCAAAACACAAAGTTTGAGCTCCAACTTTTCTTTATCAAAGCCAATGGAATGACGTTTGGGTTGTTTGTGAAAATTACAAGTGGTCTTTAATACCTTTGAATGATAAAGCTCGACTATTTTAATCCCAATGTTAAGCAAAAAAGTAATTCTTTTCTCTTTAAAAAAATGAAGAAATGTTTTGGTTATAAATGTCTCTTCTGTGGCTGTCTGTGCCTGTTTTTGAAATTCCAATGATTAAATAAATAACTAAAACAACTAATCACGACTAGACTTATGGAATTTTAATGATCCCTGTGAAGTAATGAAGAATGTGCCAATCTCCACACTGCATGAGATAACCGTCAAAAAACCTGCTCATCAATAATCTGCCTCTAATTTCCTAGGACCAGGAGGTTGGGAGGCTCTGTGGCTATCTCACTGCTTCAGTACACAGCAGACCCAGAGGGATGGACCCATTAACAGAGATCTGTTTATACTGCTTCAACTCAATCTCAGCGCACACCTCCTGACTAATGTCAGCCATGTTTAACAACCACCTGCCTTATCACATGAGCACACAGACAGAAGGCAAAGGCAGTAGAATCAATCAGCCACAGAACTTATGTCAATTGCCAGAGAAAATTGGAAATAAGACATTTACAAAACACAGCGAGTTTAGATGTGATGCAACCAAGTGAAGTAAAGGTCTGGCTTATTTTGAAGGACCCCTTTACAGATTTTTGTGTAAATACCAACGTAGATATGCATTATTTGTCTGTATTAGTATCACGATTGTCATTTCTCCCAATATTTCACTAAAGGGAGGCAGTTAATCACACAAATGCAAACATGGATACAAACATGGATTTTACCTGTTTAACAAGATACTGTGGAGGGTTTAGTTACTTCAGGAAAATAACACGAGAAGTGATTTTTGATGATGTTCCCAAATTCTAGTGTGCATATGAGGCCAGAACTAACTGTTCTTGTCTGAGCAGATGAATTACTGCTCCACCGTAAATTACTATTATATCGTCTACATGTTTCAGAAGCAACATATTTATGTGTGCATGCATCAGCTGTATCTCGGAGCTGTCTTCCAACTGGTTTTTATGATATATAAAAACATAAACTAATAGGATTTTCCGCAGTTAAACCATAAATACAAAAATGCAGAGGAAAAAGTCAGTATTCTCATGTCAGATTACTTCACCAGGGGAGTCAGTCTCTAACCTGCGAGTCTCTATCTGAGGCTTTAACAAACAAACAAACAAACAAACAAACAAACAAACAAACAGGATTGTTCACCACACAGAGTTTTCTATGTCCACCCTCAGATGCTAGTTTATTTTTCTGAATATTGCATAGTAGTAGTGTAAAGATCATATTTCTTCTTCATTAGAGCATCCTTCAGTGCATCTACAGCAGCTGCCTCAGTTCACTGAATACGAGTCATGTTTTTACTTCTAAGACACACATTTCAATGTCTTGATTAATAATCCATATTCTTAAAAGCATCAAATTTCCACAAAGATGAAGTAAAATCCTTTTTTGTCAGATTACTGTTACAAATCCATTGTCTTCGAGTCTGTCCTGGGGACTAATAATAGGCTCAGTTGATCCTGTTTGTCTGTTGTTCAGAGTCTGGTTTGCTTGTAGTACTCCTCTGGAATCAGTATCGGGTGATTATTTCCAATGTGCAGCGGCTGCAACAGCAAAACATTCACTCTCCTTCCTTCCCAACAACTTGTGAGCTGCAACTACGCCCTGAAAATGGTAAGTTTTGAAAGGCACACATCTGTTTACTGCCAGTTTGTTTTGTTTGTATTGAGTCATTTTATCTCCACATTGGACTTCCTTATGCGTATACGTACCACCAAAACAACTTCTCTCCTAGCACTGTTTTGCAAATATGCAGTGCTCTTGAATCTATGAATAAGTGTGGTTTTGCAAAACTACACTGCACATTTATGGTTTGTGACTCCGTGCCTGTTCTATCCAAATGATACCATATTGTTTTAGAGTGAATATGATTGTTTGCCAGTCATGGGGTAAAATGAGTATGGATGTTTTAAATGGAACTGTGCATTTTAAAACATTTCCCTGTGGTCTACATAAACTGTAAATGTAATGGCTGGATGATGAACCCACATGCAGGACCAGACAAGGAACACAATTCCAATCAGTTTATTAACACTAGATATTCTAGTGAGCAGTTCAGTAGTCCAGGAAACAAACAGTCCAAAAGTCTCTATGGTTAAAACACAGTTCTAAAGTCTTAGAGTCTCTGGGGAAATCCTCTTTGTTCTGCACATACACATACGGAACATTTGCTCTGGGTGTAGGTGTTTGAAGGGGACAGGCTGAAGGGAGGTCAGGTGGGGTTGAATGCCGGGGAAGTCCAATGAAGAGCAGACTAAAGATGTGGTCGGGGTCGAAGGGCAGGCTGGGTACTGGGGACGGAGACACCAAGATGTGGTCAGGATGAAGGCAGACAACAACAACAACAACCGGGGAACAGGCTTACTGGTGGAGTCAGGTGTGGAGACGGTCCAGAAGGGCTCAGGCCATCAGGCTTGGTCGGAATCAGAACAGGTCAGGGAACAAACAGAGGTACGCTGGGAAGTCATGCAAGCAATGAACGATCTGGCAAAGAGCAGACAGAGCAGACCGGGTTAAACAGGCCAAACCTGATGAGCCATACCTGTGACCCACCAGGTGTGCAGAGTTGCCTTGATTAGTGGTGGGAAAGGCAATTAACTGGGACAAAAACAGAGCAGAGACATGGCAGTAAATGCTCTGCTTGGGTCTGAATTCTTCATTAATTCAACTCCACAGGTGCATCTTCAACCCTATTTGTGAGAAATGACACCAGAAAGGTTGTTTGAACTGCTGTCCCTTTAAATGCACATGAGCCACTTTATGCCACACCCCCTCCAAGTTGTTGGCCATGCTGCTCTATCCCATTCAACCAACATCTGAACATTTGAGGTAATTGGCTCAAAGTTTGGACATATTTTCAGTTTTTACTACAACCGCTTCTGCTGACAATTATGTCGTACTCAGAGAAATGTTCATCTGAAGTCTTGACCTTATATGGGCAAATAGACGTAACAAATTATGCAGGAATTAAAACAGGTTGTTAAAATCCACTCGATTTAAGATAGCTTTGCAGCACCTGGAGGGTTCAAATTCAAACTCTATGAACTATTAGGGTCCAAATACACAAAAAATAAATGTACCAAAGACTAATAAAAGTGATCTTAACAAACATGACCCCTGTTAACTTGTCTTTATAGGATTGGATGGTTTTCACTGGGTTGCAAAGTTGTCTTGAATGATGTAAAGATGCTTTCAGGACACAAGATCAAGCATGAAGCAGATGATTAACCTGCTCCAGATGTCATAGTTCATAAAGTTTTGTCCTGTTCAACCTGCTTCACCCCTTTATATTCTGTATTTATGTTTTGTTGTGTCAAACTGTGATGGATGCTATGATTTTCAGACTACAAACCTCCTTTACCTATGGGTCCCAATTACATAACCAGAACCTTACACCTCTGTTTAGTGTCACTTCTGTGTTTAGACAAGGACTTAACCCTTTAAGTCCTGAGCCAATTTTGGCTGGGTATTTTTCATACTTTTGATTTTTGTCTCTATATACCACATTAAAAATGTTTAACATGCCCATGCTTGGGATCTTTTTTTTTTTTTTTTTTTTTTTTTAGCACAGCTTCATCTATATAAAGAGATGATTATCATTTCACTATAACCTACTTCATTAACATATTGGGCCAAAAAATACACAAAAATCATCACATTTAAATTGAAAAAAAAAAAAAAGCATTTATCCATTCTTCCCAGTTTGTAAAATGGTGAATATATGGACGCCGATGCAACGCCTGCCATCCCATCCCATGAGTATAAGTGTGCATTTACAGTATAAAGCATATTTATAAACATATTTTCTACTGTCAAATTAAGACAACCATATCTCCGGTTTTCCATGGTCTATCGGTGCCAAATAAAAACTGGGAGAGAGTTTCAAATCCGCACTTGCGAGTAAGGTTGATGGCAGCACTCCATGCATGATCATTGGCCCCACAGGGTTAAGTAAAAAGGGAAAAACATCTCTTGGCTATTGGGTTGCAGGCTGGCCTGTACTGTGTTCAAGCAGAAAGAAGACACCAAAGTATATGAAGACTAGTCAAACATTAAAACCAAATACCACAAATATTACAAGCTGACTGAAACACTGAAGCTCACAAATCTGTTTAGCACTAGCTACCCCCTGGTTTGTCATTCTCTTCTCGACACCCCTGAACACTGACTTCTTGCCAGTTCAATAACCCACTGACCCGTTCCTTACCTGATTCATCTGCTTGGTCACTCTGCTAGACTCATGTCCTGTCCTCCTAAGTCCCAAAGACAACACCGGGCTCATCCAGAGACTCATAAACACAGGTTTCAATAAACCTTTTATTAAAGCCTGCTCTTTCTATCCACTGGTTGCATTTGAGCCAATAACAGAACCCGATACACAACTTACAAAATGGCTTCAGCCAAATGTTACAGGTTTTTAATTTCAGTGTTTTATCTGGAAAAGAAAATAAATCCACTTTTTTTTTTTTTAACCCTTTCAAGCATAGTGGTCACTGCAGTGGACACTATTCTACTGCTGTTCTGTTGTATATTCATGGGTTTCAATTCATACCATCACTGTAACTGTGCTGTTCTTCATAAACCTGATCTACACTAACATGTTTGAGCGGAAATCAGTTGCTAATTGTTACAGGACTGTAATTAACATTCTTAAACAAAACAAAACAAAAACAATTCTTGCATGTAATCTCCATGGAGTGAGTAATAATTAGTATTAAAATATGTTAAAATGTGACAAAACATCAAATTAGCTGCATTTTTTAAAAAAAAATTCATAACTTTTACACGGTTAATCACTTTCTGATGATGGTTTTAAATACACATTTCTTTGCTTTAAAACACATATGGGGTCCAGCTGAGTGGACATTTTTCTAGGTCCGTGAAAAATAGGTTCTTTAAAAACATTTCAAGTCCATTTATTTTTTTCTCATGCCTACAGAGGACTAAAAATGGGGTGGCTATGGCTCAGGTAGACCGGGTCGTCCAATATCCGGAAGGTTGGTGGTTCAAATCCCGCTCTATCCAAGTCAGTCCATTGTGTCCTTGGGCAAGATACTTCACCCTCCTTGCCTCCAGTGTTACTTACACTGGTGTGTGAATGTTCGGTGGTGGTCGGAGGGGCTGTAAGCATGAAATGACAGCCACGCTTCCGCCACCACTAGAGGGAGAATGTGAGAGTGAATGAATAATGGCTCAATAATGTAAAGCACTTTGAGAAGGTGACTTGTAAAGCGCAATAAAAATCTAATCCAATATTATTATTATTATAAAAAACAGTCAGGACAAAAATCTCATCTAAGGTTCACAAAATTCATGCATGAAAGGGTTAAGACCAAAGGGAGCTTCTTAAAAAAACTAATCACTCAGAAGCATGTGATATTATGACAATTTCATTTGGTAAGTAAGGTGTGGTTTTGTGCGTGAATGGAGGCATTGATACATCTATAAAGACTCAGGAGGAAACATTTGCTTGCTCTTTTACTTCTGACACTCGGTTTAAATGGGTAAAAGTGGCCCTTCAGGGTTTCAGATGTGAATCCATTGATTGTTGCTGAATTTCTCATAGAGCTCTTTAAAAAATGTGTTAAAACAGGATCAAAACATGGAAGCAGGTGGTAGTCAGAACACCAGAATAGAAGAGAAAAATTTCACCACCAAAATAGGATGTTAACCATGTGACCCATGTCCCAGGCACTCTTTTACATTCATTATCTCACTACATGTCAAACACAGCCAGAAGCTGCAGCAAAGAAGCCATTAAGCCTTATCTATTATTGAACAGTCGAAGACCTTCTAATGGCTGGAAATCGCTGACACTAAGATTCTCTCATAGTTGTATGATTTAAAGTCTTTCATTGCTTCAGAAGAAAAATACCACACATACACCATCTAAAGAGAATTGTTTTTATGAGATTTCTATCTTGTTAATCTGTACACCAGTAGCAGTGAGAGGTCTGACTTAATCTCTTCTCCCCGTTGTTCTGGGTTGTATATAGTATAGTTAGAAGCTTAGCAGTGTGACAACTTAGTCTGCACCCTTTGAGTATTTCTATTCTATGCACTGCAGTAGTGACATTATTATTTCATGCAGACAAAGACATTGAGGAGACAGAGATGGTTGCCCTTTCCACAATAAGTACAGAAGATGCGACACGGTTCCATAGTCTGCTCTAATATGAGTCTGCGGGTTCACTGCGTTAATGTGACCATTCATAGGAAACGTTCTCTTGCCTCTATCAGCGGCTGTGTATTTCCCGGCCATTTAGGCTGACAAGCTGAGGCTCTTTCAGAGAATCAGGAGGAGCAGCACACTCATCACGGATGAGACTCACACTATGCATGGTTCTGGCTAAAAAGGTCAGCAGTTGCTTTTTAAATTTTCCGTGTGCCTTTTTAGCAGATGGTTAGACTATTAATTCTGACTAAAACTGTCATAGTAATTAAATTTGAGTTGATTAACTGCCCTAAAAAATAATGGCGATTAACAATTGAATTGTCTTTTCCGTTCATTTTCCGTCACTATCCTGACAATAGTTTGATTTTAGTCGTACAGACTTTTACCGCCACTGAGTACATGGACAGAAATTGCATTTCTATTTGCCTTTTAAGCTTGGTAAACAAACACCACAGGGCATATCTGAGAATAACAACATCACTATACAACATTTACTTCTGGAATATAAAGAAATGACTGATAATGACAATAAGCTTTTTTTTTTTTTTATTATTGTCAATAAATGTTTATAGAAAGGCGGTCAGTGCAATATTACAGGTTAAATACTTCAAGATAAACAGCTGCTGGTGCTAATTCTCTACTCAGGTACCATTAGACTGTATCAGAAGAAGATGATGTTTATAAAAGAATGTCAGACAAGCCTCAAATGATGGAAAATAATGTGGAAATACGGTGCTTAACAAATGTATTAGACCACCTGTCATGAAAGCAAGAACACATAAATAACTTCATAGTTTATCAAAACTGTGTTTCAAATAAATAATTTCATTGTTATTCATACAGAAAATGACCAATTGGAATAAGAAAATAGTCCTTGTTGACAAATAATAACCAAAAATGTCAATATTTTGTGTCCACCTTTGGTGCAGATAACAGTTTGCATTCTTGCTGCCATTGTTTTCATGTAGTTTTGCTAAGAATGCAAACTAATAAGTAGAATTATGCAACTTCTTAAATATGTAATTTGCTGCTGCATTTCCCTTTGCATGTTTGGAAAACATTAAACAGGAAAATTTATGGATATCAACAATAGTTCTATTTTAGCATTAAAGATATGGTTTTGATTAAAAGATCTTGCATATACTGGTGGATTAACCATTAAAGAAACATAAAAAGATATTTAGGTAAACAGAAATACTGTTCAATTATAGCAGCAGTGACAAACACCTTATACTGGTGCAGCTGGAAGAATACATTTGTTAAACACTGTATATTTCTGTGTAGTTGCTTTTAGATGCATGATTGTATCTCTGCATGAGTGTTTGCTTCTCTGTCCACCTGTCCACTCCTGTTACATTTGGAATTAGTTTTCTAAGATATTGCACTTGCCTTAAATTCAACTGATGCAAGTTAAGTGCATCATCAAATTTATGGCTCTTGTTACGCATGAGACAGAAAACAACTCACTGTTTTGCAAGATGATTGCAATAAGGTGATGTAATAAATATGACAGGCCTAATTCTGACAAGTACATGCATGAAGCCAAAAAAGATTATTTATTTTTGAAGTTATTGCCTTCTGTAATATTCCACTGCTAGGTACCCACAAGTAGAAGTCCAAGCCCAGTGTGTTTTTCTATAATAGATATGCTTAAATCACACTTTACTGGAGTGACTGATGTAACCACTACTCAAACCGAGGTCACATGTATTTTCAGGATTACTTGATTGAATGTTCAATCAGTGCAGGAAATTGTCGTCTTAGATCCCCATGTTCTTGGTTTAAGAGCAGGTGTGGGGTACTCAAATGAAGGAGCAGAGGCCGGTCCTTAGAGTTAAATAACCGGCATAAATGGAGGGATAGCACGTCCGGTTTCCTGTGTAACTAATGAGAAGGCAATACGGAAAGTGCTGTGAAATGCATGTGAACGGCACTGACTGGTGTAAGGTGAGAGTTAATCAGGCTCTTTCCATGCTCTGACACCCCTGTGTGCCTCCAACAATTACAATGCAGAGGATTAGTGAGTTGCACAGAAACACACAATATGTCAAACTGCAATCATTAAATAATGGTTCCTCTTGGTTGCATCTGCCACAACCACATGCTGTATTTGTATGCAAATGTATGTGAGTAGCACAGCATTGCTTCTGGCATAATTTTCATCTGTGGGAGAATTTTTGATGTTACGGCCCGAGAATTTACAACATTTTGTTTTACTTGGATAGATGACAAGACCAAATAAGAACACGTTAAGGGATCTCAAAATGTGCATGCATTGCCAGCTATCTACACAATAAACCTGTTCAGGAATGCATATGCAGTATGCTAAAAAGCCCCATGAGAGGGTTTAAGTCTGTGGTAAGCAGCTCAAAAGCAGCTCTTCTCACCTGCTGAGAGTTAAAGTACCGATTCCTGTCCCAATGAGAAATCAACACTGGCCAAGTTTCTGCTCTGTAAGAAATGCATCTATGTACGTATGTTTACCTCTGCCAAGGAGGTTATTTTTTCCTGTCGTTTACCTGTTTGTCTGTTTATCTGTTTGTTTGTTTGTTTGTTTGTGTTCAAAATAACGAAGATGAAATTTTCAGGCGTTGTTAGAAATGGGACGAGGAACAAGTGATTACATTTTGGTGATATCTGGATTACCGTCTGCATCCAGGAATTTTTAAAAGCTTCTTTATCATTGGGAGATAGGGCATGAGGGCACAGAGCTGCTTATGAGGTTATTCAGTGCCATCTAGTGGAGGAAAGTATAAACACTACCTTAAAAAAAAGGGCAAACACTACCTTGGTGGAGGTCTGTGCTCTCCAAGTGCTTTTCTAGTTGTGTATGTTATTCTGTACTGTAATATCACAATGCATTAAGAGTGGCTGAAATAACATTATTAGAAGAGCATCTCCAGTGGTTTTTACTTTTGAGTCAGGTTGTGCAACAAACCTTGTAATAAGCAGCATTCCATAAAAAAATTAAAAAAAAAATATTTCTATTTAAATGTACATGGCATGACCCATCAACACCACAGGACAAACATGATCCTGGTTTGGATTTACTGTACACATTAAACTCCAGAGCACATATGTATTAACATGGTTTTCCTTCTGACAGCCGCCTGGAGCTCTGACGGTCTACGAAAAAGACCCCATAAGGTTTAGCCTCAGTCATTAATGAGATGACTCCTGGATCAATGATTATCGACTGAAGGCCTCCATTATTGGCTTGTAAGACATTACTGTTGTACCATTATCCTTTAATTATATTGAAGGCAGAGCCCTGCTGGTGTGGCTCCCTCTGCAGTACAGTGCAAAGTCAGACGAGGCACTAATCATCCATCGTAACACACATGGCCTGGGGTGTTTCCAGCTTTACTGTTGCATCTTAATAGATTCATTAGCAAACAACTGTGATTTATTTGTTCAAGGCAATGTATTATTTCTGAATAGCAAGGGAGTTGAAAGGTACACACTGTTCTATGTGTTTGCATAGAATGTGGAGTTATTTAAGGGGGACATTCAAGGTCACAGAGGGAAAGAACAGAAACACAATTGGCTTCTTACAGCAGGGATCTCATCAGAATATAAAGATAAAACACCTATTGATATGCAATCAGCTTTAGCCTAATATTAAACAATACTTTCTAACTCTACCAATATAATAGTAGCGGCTACTTTATGCAATGTATGATGGGATGCAATAGACACTTTCCATGCTCTACCTGCACACTCAACCTGTTTACCATTGGACTCACTACATCTTGTTTTCTTTTGAACCAGATTCAACAGTTCATTCATCCCTCCAAGGATATAAGCTTATAAAATATGCATGGTTTTAGCAGGTTTAAGTATTTCCAAATATCTGTGGACTCAAGGTCTGTGATCATAAATAAAAGACCTTTGACATATCTAAACTCACTGTGTTGTTCAAATCAGAGTCTTGGTAGGTTATTGTTACTTCTTCTCTTTGTCAAAGGGGAGCACGGTATAGCTGCCGAGGCATTATACAAAGCCAAATGTCAGCAGTAGCATTCATGCTTTCTTAACTTTCAATACCTGTGTCTCACTTAAAGCTACTTTATGCAGAAATTATAAAGGAAAATGTCAGAAATGTATATGCACAGCCTCCTATTCACTATGTCGAACATGTCAAGTGTATATAATAGGTAAAGCGATGTCAGTCATCACCCACCCGTATTTTTATATCCTCATTTTCTGTTGTTGTTCAAATTCATCTGGCTTATACTGTACTGGTTTTCTAAACCCTGAAAACATGGCCAAATGAAGAAGCAAAAGTCTTGATTTCACTCAAACCACATAAACCTTAATATGTTAAATGTTATTATGGAACTTTTGGAAAGTAACATTAGAATCTGCTGAACCTGAGCTCATACTATGAGCATAGTAGGATACTAAGTCTGGCTCTTTAATGCGTGGTATGTTGTTTTCTTATTTACTGAGTGGTTGCTGTGCAGCAGTTTTATATCACCCTTAATGGCAGGAAGCAGTTTGACTATCACTGTGGCCTTGATAAAAGGCTGAGCACTCCAGGAGCCCCGAGGTACTTTCTTTTTGCCCAGTCTTGTGTGACAGTAGGATGTCAGCACTGATCCTTTTGCACATATGACCCCCAATTCCAGCCCGACTGAAGCTGAAAAAGTTTTTCCCAGATATGACCTGATTTCATCATTTCATATTCTCACCAGTAGTAATTGTTATCCAAAACTCCATGGTTTTCTCAAAAGCCTGTTTTTTTTTTTTTTGCACAAATGTCTGAATGACTTAACTGTTGTTTTCATCTCTCTCTTTTCAGTTAGTCTCTTTGACATCCTGTGAGCTGTCATGATACTCATGACAACCCCATTATAATTGTACTTTAAGTTAGTTTGGATGACTTGTATAGGCATTTGTTTGAGAATCCTATAAATCCTGATTTATTGTATAAATGACACAACTACAACCACCTTTTAGATTCCAAAGATGGGTCCTTGATATCTTTGAATGTATGTACTACATTTAAAATGTCCTCTCATGTATTTCTTTTCTGACTAAAGTAGGCAGAAATGCCAGAATTGAAAATAGACACCTGCATCCTGCCGCTCTCAGCTCCCTATTCTTTGCATAGATTGTTTGTAAAGAATAGATGATGTGACGTAATTTAATGCTGCTATGGGGAAGTCAAGCTAAAATGGAACAGCTAAAGTGGCTGCCATGTTACTTCTTTTGAGAGTCAGTGCACATACGCAGTACAGACTGGTCAATAAAGTCATCAATGACCAGTACAGTATGTTTTTTTTAATAAGTGTTATGAAAGTCTAATTTTCTTTCAGTGTTTGAATAACAATATGCTGAATGTGATTTTTTTTTTTTTTTTACAATCAAGTACTGCCTACTGAGGCTTTTGTTCAACCTTGTTCAATAATGTAGACCATAATCTAGCTAATCCACTATTTTATCCTGCTAACATCTACAAGCTGTAGTGTTAGGCTGATGGAAGATTCTATGGTAAATCACTGATTACTTCTAGTCTTGTTTTTTTTTTTTTTAAATACAGAAGCCTATTGTGTCCACAGCCTGTGTGTGTATCTTCATGAGAGTAAACAGCTCTCTCCATGAGGCTTAACCATTATTCTTGTTTCTGACTGTAACGGCCTATGATGTTTTCTTTTTAATACAGCTCAGAGTAAACAAACTTTAACTCTTCACTCTGTGCAAGTCACATTTTCACCTCTAAACCCATCTTTCAAAGCATCAGCTGAAGACTATGCTTGAAAAGATCCGCTTTCCACATTCTGAGACAAAGGTAAAAATATCTTTGTTCTGATCATAAACAGACAGTCTGACCTGCAGGGCAGCAGATCTCGCTCTGTTTTCTTTCTCCCTCACCTTTGATCATGTACCTTAATATTAAGGTTAGTGCTATAATCTGGATTATCTTCCTGTTGCGGTGAGTAGACTATAACTACCTCTGCCAGTGAGAGAATAACTGAATACCACACTTATTCATGTCAGTAGCCAAAGCTGTACATGTGGTTTCCTCCTTTCATTGCCCCAAACCCTAATAAGTAAAATGAAATGCATACTTTGCCACTTCCCTGTGTGAAAACTATGGACTTGTGCACACACTTGATGCCTTTGAATGGGAGGCAGACGTATCTGGAGGTCACGGCTGGAAGATGGAAGGTATAAGATGGAGGAAAACAGCGCTAGTCCGTCCCATTAGAGATAAGACAGCCAAGAATGATGGGACCAAATGGCAGCAGAAGAGAAAAGGGCAAATTATCTGATATGCCAGAGGCTTTGAATTCGTTTTGAATACCAGTAGGGAATAAACAAGATATTCCTCCATCCCAGCACGCTCGATGGAGGGCTAATACTTTAACCTTTACCTTCTTTGTCACAGTAGGAGGTGGCTGTTTCCTTTTGTGTTGTGATATTTCAAACGCACTCTACAACACACTGTACACAACAGGTCTGCTGTACGACGAGAAAGAAAAAAAAACTCATCTGTTGGATTGGACATGAGAAAATATTGGAAATCAATTTCAGTGATGATAGTATTTTTTGATAGGATGTAACGTACACATTTTTATTATTGATGTGAAACTCATGGAGTATATATAGTGGACAGGTGAAGTATAATATGGCCCATTAGTTTTAGAACTGTCATTTTGAAGTATTAGTTTGTTATTTAGCTGTTACCATATTGTTTTTTTTGGGGTTTTTTTGGACATGGAAGTGACTATATTTGGACAAAAGAGGTAGAAGGAACCCTGAGTGGGTCAGACATGATAGATTGTAAACCTCCATCACTCTTTTATTTCTTTTCCATACTGTTTAATCATCATCGTACACAGGACCATCTTGCTCTGAGACAACAGTGTTACCCAAAAACAAATGTAATTTCAGTGTTGTATAAACTACTGGAAAGTGACACTCCAGTAGAAGTACAGATGCCAAAAAATGACTTTGGTCACCAAATGAAATTCGACTCCAATTAGAGTGTTTAAGTACTGAGTATTGACTGTGCTTAAGTATATCGATTAATCTGCAATTACAGGTGGGGTCTGAGGTGTTAGAAAAACAGCTCGAGCAGGCTACATTTTGAAAAGACACAATTCAAAACTCACAACCCCTTTCTTCAGACTCCACCAGACTCCACCCGGAAGCCACGCATCCAGACTACTGGTTGTTCTGAAGGTTCACATTCACAAGCGCTGCGCAGCATCAGTACGCTAACCTTCGCTAACTTTTTCTCATGGCTCATTCACAGATAAGAAAATACTTGACAACATCATAATGAAGCTAAACAGTAAATATGATAATTGTTTCATGTTATATTTATCAATATATGAGATTAGAAGTTGGACTTTTCACTGGTTATTTTGATACGTGTTCCAAGTCATCTGGGGCTAGCAAGAACAGCTGACTGTCGTAAATTTGCTTTGAACTCTGTAATCTATATATCTCATTATTATGTTTGTCAGCAGAACAGCTCCAATCAATACCTACCTGGCCAATGTTACATTCCTAATGTTCGACTTATGTTCATGACAAAACAGCTTGCTGGTAAATTTTGTGTCCAAACTAGTGATAGCATGGCTTGACAATTTATATGAGTTTGGAATCTGTAAATGATCACCAAAAGTTTGAATCATTTGACTTTTAGCTGGATCATGTACTGCTGGATTATATACATTGTTTATTTATTTAGAGCTTCCATGACGAGAGCCTCACTGGCTCAGATTTTGGATACACTCCGGCAGTGTTCGAACTATGCCGAGATTTTCGGGGGGGATCCCTTTTTTCGTGGAGGTGTATGTATGTGTGTGTGTGTGTGTGTGTGTATGGGTTGGGGGGGGGGGCTTGCGCTTGGCTCAGAGCGCGGATTTACAAACTATAAAGAAATCAAATCAAGTATAGCTATGTGTTGGCAGTAATGCAGTAGTTGTTGTCATATTGGTTTATTTTATCTTTGATAAACGCAACAACACTTCAGATATGCAAATACCTCCCGTTACAAACGATTGCTATG
>JAQQZY010000009.1:14280734-14300509 GCA_030068375.1 Ostorhinchus rueppellii
TTCTACAACATTGATTCACCGGTAAAACCCATGGAGTTGGATCAGTGACAGTGGATGGACACACTGGGTTTATGTTCGGTTAATGATAGATTTAGCTGAAAAAGTCACTTCTTCTTAACTTTTCTTTATTATTGACATAATAATCCTTTCACAGAAAAAAAAGATAAAATACAGGTTATTTTACACTAGACTTTCGCCGGTGCCCCCATGTCCCCCTGTGACTAGTGAACAGCCAGGGAAGGGACGCTGAGATGGTGACATCTTATAAGTACCTGGGAACCACAAACTGGACTGGACTAATAACACCATGGCACTTTACAAAAAAGGTCAGAGTGACTCTATCTGCTCAGGAGCCTGAGGTCCTTTGGGGTGTAGGGAGGCACTCCTGAAGACCTTTTACGACTCTGTTGTGGTCTCTTCCATCTTCTATGGTGTGGTCTGCTGGGGGAGCGGCATCACAGCAGCTGACAGGAAGAAGCTGGACAAAGTGATTAGGAAGGCCAGCTCTGTCCTGGGATGTCCTCTGGAACCTGTGGAGGAAGTGGCAAAGAGGAGGTTGACAGCTGAGCTGTCCTCCATGATGAAGACACCCACCCCCTCCAACACACACTCAGTGCACTAAGGAGCTCCATTAGTGACAGAATGATACATCCAAAGTGTGTGAAGGAGTTATCGCAGGTCTTTCCTTCCTGCAGCGGTCAGGCTCCACAACAGAAACTGCTCCAAAAATCCTGTGCAATAAACTGTGCAATAATCAGTGCAATAAACCTGTGGCATGATCAGAATGTGCACAGCTGTAAATAGTGTAGATAACGTTCTTGATTTGTGTTTATCTCGTTCTTGCACTTCCTGTGCTCTCGTCTGCCAAATGAGACAAAGTCTATGTTTTGTCTATGTCTTTGTCTTTATTAGTCCTATGGGACTAATAAAGGAATATTTTATCTTATCTTAATTTTGATAATCAACTTAACCCTGTAAAGCCTGAACCATCAAATCATTGACAGAAAATTCCTGTTTTTTGGAACTGGAGCCTTTATTGGTCCTTCTGAAAAAAAAACAAACAAACAAAAAAAAAACTTCAAGTATCAATTTCCATGAATGAGTTTCAATTTTGTATCATATATGATACACCAGGTCTCAATTCACAAATATCATAATTTTTGAACAAACAAAAACATAACACAACACAAACATGTGTAAGAAATTGGTAATTTCTTTTCAAAATTGGCAAAGTTCTGCCTCCTTCCTCATTAATGACAGTATTGTAGTGTCACTAGAAAGGCCCCTGATGAATGACCCCCCCCCCGTGGATTATCTGTGTACTGCATGTATCTAATTGTATACATCAGGTTTTTCAAGAAAAAAAAAAATCACACCGTTCATATAGAGAGCTTCAAAACTCATGTTTCAAATATGATACGTTAGGCATTATTATAAGGTTAAGGACGGTTAAATATAGAGAAAAATTCATTTAAGAACCACAACAAATATCCCACTGGGTCCTTATGGGTTAAAACTGTATCCATTGTGGCAGTCAGATCTTTAATTAACACATTCTCTCCTTTTAATATTTAGGAAGGTGCAACCCGCTGTGCTGCAAGAGAGACATGGCATTATTCTAAACACACAAACGCAGCCAGTGCCATTGAACTGCCAACCCCTGCAGGACTGTGTTCTCTGTTTCAGATGGGTTCGATGTCTGCTGAGACTGAACCACGCCGGCTACACCCCTGCTATAATGGGCCTTATCTGACAGAAGGATTAGTGTTCAGCCGAGCAAAAACACCATTTAGCCATGGTCAGCTGGGAGGGCGCTAGAAACCCCGATGTGATGCATTAGCTTTGTGATCTCTTAGCAAATGGAAGGAAACAGGAGAGCTCTGATTTCCCCTCATTACTGTAGCACATATTTATTGGAATTAAGGAAGAACGGACGGAACGTGTGAGAAAACGTGGACGGCGGTGTTAACCGAGTCGACTTTGCTATCCTTGTGTAAAGACTCGGAGATTAGATGCAAAAGGCCGAATGAAATGACAGGAAACCTAGCTGCTTTGTCTGTATGAATTATTTGCAGGTGTTAAGATTAAAGCAAACATTACAGGCAGCAGTTCTATCTAAGAAAAGACAGCATTTCGCCTGTGGTTTTCTGTTTTTGTGGATGAGGCTTTGACATGGATCAGTGGTTTATCTTTTGTTCCACTTCAAAGGATCATCTACCATTAACTTCCATCTTGGGGTAATTTGGTGGAACATTTGAGAATGCCACAGTAATACTTTAAGTGTTTAAATATATTTTCTTGTTTGATCAGGCATTTCCACCTGCTGTGTCGAGGAGGGATAAAAGCCTGGAGCGATGGGGATGACTCTCCAAATATTAGTTCTTGCTTTTATTAGAAAATAAAACAGATAAAAATGTCCAAACTTATTTGTGTAGCGCACTCACGGTTGTTCAGTACAGCTGCGTGTACACATGTAACAAACTAAATAAAGAGTACAGACTAATATTAAAAATGACTGAAGACATTTCCATAGTGCGTCACTGCATCACTGTTTCTATAGCGCTGATTAACTTCAACCATCTGAGCTGAAGATAATGTCAAAGTATGATCTCCTGCATCTGAAAGAGTAATCTGTCACAAACAATGGATGGTGCCCCGCAGCCCTACTGGTTTGGAACTGACAACTTTGTGTAGCAGCTGGCGTTTCTTTGACCCCGGTGTTGAGCTGCTCTGTCTGTAGACTGAGCAGCAGTGATTCATCTTCACATGTTGCCCTTTACCTCAACTCCAGGAGAGGATCTGCACAGTCTACCAAGCTGTGAAGAAAAAAAGAAAAACAAAAAAAATCTCACTTTGTTTTCAAAAGAGGAAACAATTTGCAGCACATCAGTATTTGGCAGATGCTGTGCACTTTTGCTTTTGGGCCCTTTGTATCATAAAAAAAATCCAATTCTGTCATCTTTTTGTCTTTGTTTAGCAGCACATATATGCATGTAAAGACAGCTTGAGCTAGAGTTCTGTTGCCTTTTTTCAACTTTAAGTAAGCGTTTGGCAATAGCTGCATTGATTTTTCCTTTTCATCTGAGTGGAAAACTGCCATTGTTTCGCTGAATTGTGCCAGTGGAATCAATGGATGGTGATTTCCTCATCATTTCTCTTCTTTCTTTTTTTATGTAAGACAAGACTCTTCAGTAATACGCAGCAGCAATTACCAGAATGGAGAGTTGTAAATTGAAATGGTATAAAGCAGTCTTCACATGAATGACTTAATAAGAGAGTCATTTCCTTCCCTTATTTTCTTGTCTTTTGGAAATTATTTTCTTGAGCAATAAAAATAATCTGAGGGAATTTCTGCTGCTGTGACATCACAAATGACATTCTACATAAAGAAAGGCAATACAAAATGTACATTTCATCATTTGTGTGCACTGTGTTGCTTATGAGAGTTCATCAGGGTGTGCAGAGTGATGTATGACACGGACATTTGGTCCTAGCACATGTGATTTATCAGACAAGGAACTGAAAAAAGATAATATGGTTAAGTCACTGAAAACCAGCAGTGAATGCATTGTTGCATGTATATGCTTAATTCTCTTTGAACAAACAGTAGAATGATGTTTTTACTTTGCAATATTTGTTTCATCATATTCCCCATGTCCTACTGTAAAAATTCGTCTTCCTTACATTTGTTTATATCCAAGTCAGCTGAGATTTGCAGATTTTTTTTTTTTTTTTTTTTTTGATGCAATGAATGGCAACCCTAGCAGGTTACTATTGATTCTGCAGGCTTGATGAATCAATCATCTGCCTCCTGCAGGTATGTACTGTACATGCTGAGCGAAAATAAGGATCCCTTTTTCGCTCCATCTCCTGCTGAGTTCCTCCTTCACTGATCTCATCTGAGCCTCTCCAGAGATATCCATTATCTTCTCCTGTCTATAGAAGCTTGTCACACTCCATGCGTGGTATGTTCCTAAATCAGCCGCCGCCACTGGAGACAATTCCAAAGATGCTAGAATTAGCATACCCCACATTAAGCACTGTTACTCGGAGGGGCTGCAGTGTACTGTATGCACCGCCTATAGTGACATTTTTGATTTCATTTTTCTTTTCCAACTCAATAATGTTCCATCGAAAATCAAGGACAACTGAAAACTGATACTGATGTTTATTTCATAAAATAAGAAAGGAAGGAATAATGTCCGTGAAATGGTGTGTACCTGACAGCAAATAATATAGGATATATAATGACCGTGCCCACCACAGAGGATTGTAAGACTGTATCCACTTCAGCTCTCCACCTAAAGAAAATTTCTATTTGAAGTGGCTGATACGAACAATTACAGGAATCACGACCCTTTTGTTGTTTCTTGTCTGACAAAATTTCCCAAAGGTGTTTTCCTGTCGCAGTATGGAGCCTTCCATTCTCCTGTTCCTGTCAGTCCCCCCGGGCCCAAACATGGACGTGAAACAACAGCCTTGTTGTTCAAACAGTGGAAGTGGTCAAATGAAATCAGCAGGGACACAGAGATCTTACCGGAATTAATTATAGGAAAAAAAACCTTTCTCTGCTAGGAGGAGTCTTGGAGGCATCTGAAATAAAATGAGAAACTCTGTGTCGCCTCTCTCTGCAAGTGTACAAATGCACTGTATAAGTATATAGTATATAGAAGCACTGTTTAAAACACAGTATTTTAATCAGAAACTGCACTTCTGACAGTACTTATGCATTTTTATTTTTCACCGTGTTGATCTTTCTGTAAACAGATATTTCACGACATCATAAGGTACGAGTGGCTGAGGTACAATGCAGCCCGTGCTTCAATTATTCAGCTCTTACACTTGTTCAGAGGAATACTGTACAGCAGATGGAGCGGCACTTTACCTCTCAGAAGAAGGAAAAGAGAGAAACCAACACCCTGATCTGAGTCCATATGGGTGAGGAACACTGTTGGATGAGAACTTGTCAGTTTAATCAATCACATCAAGTCGATGACAAATGTCACCTCCATTAAACAGACCTCCCATTCTCAGGAGCCTGTGAGACTGGGAATTGGGTTTTATTCAGACTAAGATGGATGGATCACAGGAGAATTAGGAGCTGCATATACAACTGAAGACTCCATTTTACTGCTATTATCTGTCATTGTGCCTGTGTATGTTACTTTCATGTCAGAGCCCACTTACAATCTAAAAAGTCAAGATTGAAGTGAGTGCAGATAGATACTAGTTCCAGTTCTTACAGTGGGCAGTTACTTCATCAAATTTCACAACAAATGTAATATAATTAAGTTACATCCAAATCTGTTACTGCAAGACACTTATATGTTCACACTGCTAAAAAAGGGGTGTCTAAAAACAAGATAAAAACACTAAATCTGGGGAAAAAGGTCCTCAAACAAGTGAAATGTCTCTGTCCCTGCAGCAAGATAATTTCACTTGACAAGATTTCTTGAATTAAGACTGTTAAATGCAGAAAAAAGCACATGTATGAACACTTAAAATAAGAAATTAACTCTTAAAACAAGATAAATTATCTAACACCTCTAAATCTAAGTTTTTATATATTTTGATAAGATCCAAATAATTTGCAGTACAATGCAATAGTGAGCCATGCCAATTCAGGTGGGATGTCCAGTGTGGAATCTCTGTTCCCCCAGAACTGCAAATTCAACATAGTTTTCTTTTCAAATCAGTTCTTTGATTGACGTTTATCCAGCTCTCTGGTAAAGAAGCACTGGAAAGTTCACTTAAATCTTAAAAAGAAGATGCTACTGAATGCAGTGATTGTGCTCAATGTTACAATGTACTGACAATACTTAAGATCTACCTAGAATCATAAAATGGTTCAAATGCTACTGTATAATGCCTTTTTAGAAAAGTAACCAAAAGAGAAGGTAGAGTTAGATCTATCTGAAGAAGTAATATCCGCAGTTGTAGTGCAGTTCCTTTTTCATAGATTTTTTTTTTTTTTTTTTTTTTATCATTGGCAATGTGTGAAATGTTGAAATGTACTAAACTGTCACTTTTTTTTGAAGGGCCAGGAGTGGTTTGTCATCACAAAAAGCTGTTAGGATGAAAACGCACGCTGTGTTAGTCCAGACCAGACAGAGCAGACTATTAACTACTCTCTCACTTCATTATCTCGTCCATCCATCTACTGTGTCTTCCTAGATAGCACGAATGAGTTGCATTCTTAGTGTAAAAAAGCAGTACCTTATGTTGAGATCGTGCACACAAAAGGCCTGGTACAACACACCACACATGACGACAGATGCTGCTGTCAGCCGCCATGAACATTAACAAGCTGCAAAGAGAGTCTAGCACCTTGTCAGGGTGCTATTCACACTCACAGGTGAACAGTATGTTGGGAAAAATGTCACCAGCTTCATGTAGCTTGGAGCTAATATGAAATTCCTGAGGTTGACATTGATCTTTTCTTTTCAGAGGAAACATTACTGACAGGAACAGACAAGACCTCATAACAAACTGTTATGAGCCAATCTCAGTCTCTGTCAAACATGATTTCCTTAATACAATCCCACAGTTTTCCTGTAAAGTCAGTATTATTTGGGATGTCTAGACACAACGGTTTTGTGCAAACAAACAGTTCTGTGGATCCAAGTTGATTTATTGGTGATTCTACTCTCATTTACAATGCAATTAGAAGTCTGCACAAGTAATCATCACTCCATTTGCAGAGCACGGCATGCTTGAACAAATTATTGATAAATCTTATTGCTCTAAAATGAAATTCTACCCAGCCACAACTTTTGAGGCTAAGTTTTCCCATGGGGATGACTTTTGAGAAATGCCCTTGGCACTAAATTTGTATTAGCTGCTTACAAAGAATAGCCTGTTTGGGTTTGTCCCCTGCTAATCTATTGGCTCCGATTATTGTTCTCTCTTCCTTCCCTGTTTTTCTATTTAAATTCCATCAAAAAGCATATGGCTTAATACAATAAATATTTGTCCTCTAGTCAGAAGAATGTACCCTCAAAGGGGGACTGGCACTATAAATCACGACAAAGAGGCCATCCCAAAGTACAGCCGTGTGCTGTACTGTGCTGCACTGCACCCACTAAAAAAATGCCTTAAGCAGATGTTGCACAAAACCAGAAGCAAAGTCTCCTAACAATAGTTTTTCAAACACTGCACTTCATTAATTTAATTAGTTTGGTCAAGTCCACAGAGGGTGAAAAAAATTGCACAACATTGATTAGCATTAATTAATATTGATTGGGATTAATCTAGTGGAACATGCGGGAGCTTAGGTGATGTCCCGTGAAGAAATGCCTGCATCGACTCACTTAATGATCACCATCCTTACTCCAACAGGAGAATGTTGACCAGAAGCTACAGCTGCACAATATATCATTTGAGCATCGCCACCAGGATGTATGTGTGCGCAGTTTTCATACTGCAGGTCCTGAACTCAATATGTTCTCATCGAATTTCATCCTGGGTACCTGACACACGCCACACACAGTCATCCACCAATCACAATAGTTCTCAGTTTGCTGAAGCAGACCACGCCCCTACACATGGAGTGAGTCGCTGGTAACAACAGTGAAAAATGAACAACAAACAAGAGAAAATCACCAAAAACGAAGACTTTAGTGCCAAAAAGAAAAGCAACGACGGTTATTTGGAATTATTCTGGCTACAAGTTCTGTGTCCACAGTGTGAGGCACTGTCGACACAGAACTTGTTGCCACAACAAGAGGTATTCATTCATTCACCTTCTGAACCTGTTTTATCCTCACTAGGGTCACGGGGGTCACATGGAGCCTATCCCAGCTACTTAAGGGCGAAGGCGGGGTACACCCTGGACAAGTCGCCTGTTCATCACAGGGCTGACATATAGAGACAAACATTCACACCTATGGGCAATTTAGATGAACTGATTAACCTATCAGTGCATGTCTTTCGATGGTGGGAGGAAGTCGGAGTACCCGGAGAGAATCCACGCAAGCACAGGGAAAACATACAATTTCCACACAGGAGGGTCCCACCCCTACTGACTGTAGTTGGAATTGAACCCAGGACCTTCTTGCTGTACCACCACTGCACCACCGTGTCGCCCCACAACAAGAGGTAACACAACTAATTTGTTTGATCGTTTACGTCAGCACCACACAGCTATTATAGTCTGCTGAGTATTTTTTCATAGCGTAATATGTATTGCAGGGTTAAAAAAAATATCACAATGTCAGTTTTTGCCATTATCGTGCAGTCCTAGGAGAAGCTGTGCTGCATGATGGAGAACAAGGTTTTTGTGCAGTAACTGAAACAGATGGGTAAATTATTTCAAGGATCGTTGCAGTAATTGGAATAACATGAGAAATTAAAGGGTAATATAGGCATGTGCTGATCCTCTGTTGTACTGTGGAAAACACCGTCTGAACTGAAGACAAACTGTCTGCAGCAAGACTCACAAATCCAATTTGGTAGAGTGGCAGAAAGGTTGGACATGAAGACTCTCTCAGTATTTGTTAAGTTACTGTTCACATGAACAATCTGTGGTGAAATTAGATTCAGAGTTTTTTTTTTCTTTTTTATCTTGCACTGCTTTTATTGGAGTACAGGTGTTAGTTTGTTGTGTATTTCCACTGTGCTAAAGGATGTGTGTATTATGAAAATAAATTAATAATGCTTTTTTTAAATTTAACTTTCCTTTGTGCAAGCTTTCTCAGAACATTTTTAATACATTTAAGAAGAGATGCAGACAAAACAGACCCTTTCAAAAAGTGGTGGCTGGTTGTGTGTATTTGCAGCCTGTGTCTTCTTGGATGTTTATCGGTCTGTCGTCTCTTTGTATTGTTTTTAATGGATATTTTATCTTCAGTAAAGACTCTTGAACTTTGTCTTCTAAATGCTCCTACAGTAGTTTCTTGCTCTTATTGAACACTTTATTCCCTGGAGAATAGTTTGAAAAAAAAAAAAAAAACATTTGAGAGGAAACAAGAAATAACAAGTAAGACTGTAGCTGTAGGTGCAGTTTGTTTTGTTTTGCTTTTTGTTTTTTATTATAAGTCCAGAGAATTAAGTGGACCCATCCACGAATCTCACTCACCCTAAACTTTCAGCTGCGGAATCCAAGCCTAAAGGAGTGGTTACAGCAACTAAAACAATGTGAGCACCCATTCCACCGAGAAGCAATGAACACATCCGTCTGGAACAGTGTCCGTAGTTATCAATTCAAATAAATCCTTCGACCACAGACCCTGCACGACAGAATTAAAAGTTGACTCAGGGGAAGCAGTGGTGTATGGCCAGCCATTATGCTCTGGTAATTTGATTATACTGACTCCAGGCAGCATGGTGTGCCTTGCTCCTGGGGCTGGAAAATATCAAATTAATAATTGCAATTGACAGGCAGTCCATATGTCAATGTGTTGAATTAGGTGGTTGAGCTGATGGTCTGTTTGCCTAACTCCCCGACCCCTCACTCTGACATCTGTGCAGCAAGTTAACAGCACCAGAAAACTGCTGCAAGCTCAGTTTGTGCCGTTATTTATTCATGTTTTAATTCTTCCATCTACTGTGTACTTTTAGGAAATGCGATACAAAACGTAGTCATCGTGCCTTTGCCTTTCCTTTTTTTTCCTGTTTTCTTTTAATGAGATGCTCTACAACTCATTTCTATAAGAATATGTTTGATATGTTTAAAACACAATAATTCAAGAATGGTTTGATAGGTCAAAGGTCACTCACAGCTAAAGTTCAAAGCTGTTCATTCTTAGTGAATTTTTTTCTTAAGTCACAAGAAATTCAGGATGAACTGAGTAGATTTTGGTGGGCAAAGGTCAAGGTCACTGAAACTGCTCATAATTGAGTGAATGGTGTATGTCTTGTGGGTGTTAATGTTATAATCAGGACCATTTAACCCTTCCACATCCACATCCCATAGACAAAAGCAGTGGAATAGGGTCAATTTGACCCCAAGGACTACACAAAGGTTAAACGGATTTTTTGTCAGCAGTGCCTATCCCCCTAGAGTGCAACATTCAGTAGTATCTGAGCCAAATGGCCTATGCCCCTAGGATGGTGAAGCCATGACCCGCCCTACTCTGCCCCTGATTGGCTACTACACTAAAAAGAAAAAAAAAGAAAAATTGACTTTAATTAAATTTATTTTGTCAGCAGGTTCCACGAAAGTGTATTATGTTACAGTAGTTAAAAGCAAAAATATTAAAGTCATCTAACTTTATGAATTTGTTAAGCTAGGTGACCGTAATATTTTTGCTTTTAACATAATACACTTTCATGGAACCTGTTAACAACATAAATTTCATTAAAGTCAATGTTTCTTTTTCTTTTTTCCCCCCTTTTTCTTGAGTGTACTTGGTACCTTCACTGATTAGTTAACTTTAGGAATGAGGACTGAGGAGCCAATCAGAGGCAGAGTAGGACGGGTCATGCTGAGGAAAATATAGCTAATTTAGCACCAGAGCCAAGGCTCTGCTTAGTGCTGACCACCTCTGGAACCTGATTGGACACCACAGACACCAGTGTCACCCAGCTGACTGACAGGTCACTGCACATTTTGTTGAAAGACACACACTTATTAGAAATGCAAATAAGAAAGGCAGAATAAACGTCTTTCAAATGACACATATTGAAATAACCTACTTTGATGGAATACATAATTCTGAGGTAAGTGTTAAGGTGGTTTCTAAATGAGTCACTGTTTTTAACTACTGGTCGTAAGACTGCACATTTAGAGGAGAGATTTTGTTGCCAGTAGTTCAACTACACGTGTAGGCTAACGTTATGAAAGGCTAACGTATTCCTATGTTTGCCTCATGTTGAATACATTTATGTTCATACAGCTGCTTGTGTGACCAATAAAACCTACAAACTGCTCCTGATAAAGTCATGAGAGTGTTATAATAGTGAACAAATACTACTGAAGGCTGTTTGGGTAAACTAAATAGAGTAGTCTGATAGGTCACTGTTTCTAAAATGACATTTGCTGCAAAAAAGGGGCATAAATGAAAGTATACCCACTTCTCCAGGGCCCGCTACACCACTGGAGACGACCCCTGCCACATAGGCAGCTGTGTTTTGTTTCAGGGTGTGGTTTCAAGATGTTTCCACTTGTCCGGAACATTTGGGCCTGCCTGCTTCAGCATAAAGAGTGCTTGCCCCCTGTGCACTGTACCTTTTGTCCCATTCTACACGTTTCAACATTCCACTACTTTACACATTCACACACACACTTACACTATTACGCTACTGATCAACACACTCCACTACTTTCAGTACTTAAGTACTACTTAAATAGAGGGGCATTTTCAATGTTAAATCAAACAAAGGGAGGTATTTCTCCAAGTGACTCATAAATGCTGATTCCATTTTTGTCAGCATTTGCAATTCATTTTATTTTCAGATGCTTACGGTCTAATGACAGAAAAATGCTTTACATGATTACTTCTGAGAGGGATCCTTCTTTGTTTGCAGTGTCTCCTGAGGTTTCTTCCTTTTTCCAATTAAACTGTTGTGGGGTTTTTTTAAGGTGTGTTCAAGGGAGTTGGGGGGGTTACATGTCCAAACCGATGGTATAAGGATAGAGTGTAACATCTTAGTGAGTATTAATTCAGAAAGTATAGGGCCAAAAGTGAAGCCACTTATATGTGTCCCCTGAATGAAGGGCAATGTGCAACTTTAAAAGCCCTAAAAGACCATGTATTCTTGGTGAGCTAAAGCAGAATCTGGGGTTGGACTGTTAATTTAAAATATCTAACAAGTAATCTGATCTGACACTAGATATCGTCATTGAGTGTACAACCTACACAGAAGTCCTGCAGAAACAAGCACACACCACAGGGGATGGAAGTAGTGGGAAAGTAAATGTCAGAGGAATACCCTTTAACACACTGCTTATGCAAACAGATCTATGCAGAGGTATGTTTGCTTAATGTGGTGGAGGCAACACTGATTAGCCATAGTATACAAACTGCAGGGAGAGGTGATGCATTCTGGTACAGTACTTTGTGATATGGACTGAAGCAGGTTATGGGCCTACACTGAATCCATAAAGATCTGGCACTACTTTAGTAGTAGTTCTCTAATTACTTTTTCTATGTATAAATTCATTCGTAAGTGATTTAAACTTTATTTTTATTAAGCATTTTTGCAGTCATGTATGTAAGGTACAAGCAAAACCAAGAATTGGTCATACATATATCATATCATTCTGTGAAAATCAAAATACATGTCAGAAAAAAAACATGTCCGACTCATACAGGGCATTACACACCACAATTGAAAGATGCAAACTCTGTCCATTTTTTCCAGTTTTCTGCAGATTTCTCTCCCCTCTGATTAAATGGAAAGGTCAGTCTCTCCATGTTGTCTTTACAATATCTATCCAGTCAGTCTCTGTTGGAGGTATGGGTTGCAGCCATCTTCTTGTTATCACTTTTTTGCTAGCTGCTAATAATATCTTTATCAGGTATTTATCTTGTGCTGAAACATCAGAAGCAATTTTCCCGAGATAAATTGTTACAAAAGAACACTCAATATCTATCCCACATATTTTTGTAATTGCTTGTGTTATTCCATGCCAGTCAGGGCTATTGGCTCTTTTCCACTCCACATTTTCATAACGGCTCTACTCGGCACGGTTCGACTCTACCCCACTATGGTCCTTTTCCACTGGGGGTTGGACCGGGGACCCGTTATGATTTTTCGTACCTGTTTCAGAGTTGGGTCTAGCCGTGCTGAGCTGGCACTAAAACGTCACGTGAACAGTGCTGTGCCGCCCAACACATCCTCATTTGCTCTGAAATCTGGTTAGGCGACCAACTCCACTCTCTTTGTTTTATTACTTATGCCTGATGAGTGTCATACCTACTAATATAATTGCTTTTATTTATTTATTTATTTATTTATTTATTTATTTATTTATTTATTTATTTATTTATTCTCAGATTAAATCTCTTTGTAGGCTGGGGGGTGGGAATTATATATATGCTTTATGGAAAATCCAAAAGTGTTTTTTCTTGTATAACTGTCACTTTCCTTTTTCTTTCTATTTCTTTTCTTTTTTTTTTTTTTTCTTTTTTTTTTTTACTATATTTCAATAAAAAAAGAATGTTAAGAAAAAAAGACCTAAATTCCCAATTTAAATTTGCTTTGTATAAATCCAATCTTAAGTGGATTATGTTTTCTTATAATATTATCCTCTGTATTTTACATTTTTAAGTGAAAATCTGGTACTTTCCTATATTTAATTCACTCCTCATGTTTCTCTTCATAAAAGCTCACATTAAAGTTGAGGATTATTGTATCTGAGAAAACTGTAGAAAAAGTGAAATTATTGGCAAATATATCAATAACAGAATGTAAAGACAAGTGTCTCCAGCCATCATTTGTCGAAAAAACATGGGTTTTACTGGTGAATCAATGTTGCAGAACATAACAGTGTTACCATGGTAACTATGGAGCCTCTGAACATCCAAATGGGTCATACCTGAAGACCACGAAATGCAACAAACTGCAATTTACCTGAATTATTTCAACATATGGATAGGTTTGGTGGTTCAGATGAGTAGAAGAGCTCTTCGGGTCTTTCAGGGTTAATGCTGCCGGCAAGTTTCTGGTGTTGAAATTCCATCAGGGGAGTTTATGTGGTTTTCAGATGCAGTGCTGTCATCTTGATGGTGGTCCTAAAGCTTTTTCTCATCTTCATGTTACAACAAAATCAAACTTGTTCTATCAATCACTGAGTATTGTCAGCTCTGAGTACATGCATTCACATTCTTTTCTGTTTTAGGTAGTGAGGGGCTGACAGGAAGCACATTTTACAATACAGCATCAAATAAATTACTGTAGTTTCAACTGATTCTACTCTTTACTGTATATCTACTTTTTTTTTTTTTTATTTAATCTTTATATACTTAACACCATTAAAAACAGATGTTCCAAACATGTGGTGTAATTTCCAGAAAATGGTGCCTATTTTGTACACAGTATGTTGCTCCCAAGATGAATAACAGTTATTAACAGCTGTATTTGTTTTCATTCTTGATACGATGACAAAGGTGTTTGGACTAATCCCTTAAAAAGCAACAACATAAATGGCAACAACAACAATATGTCTGAGTGTACCTGTGACCATTTCTGTTTTTGCTTGTTTTGTGTCTTGTATTAAAACAATAAAAATAAAGTTAAAAAAACCCAAAACAATACATCCATAAACATACATACATACAGACACACACACATATATACATATATACACATTCACATATAGTATATCCACGCACATATCCATACACACAGGTGGCAGAGTATTTTGTTTTGCCGTCATTGGTGTACAGAATGACTGTTGTGGTGTGTTGTGTATTAGCTGGCAGCTCTTTACTGATACAGCAAAAACTGGCCAGAGGACACCTAAAGGAGTGTAATTACAACACTGCATAATTTATGACTTCTCTCAATATTGTTTTGACATGTTGCTGTGATCACTACCATTCTGACAGCAACAACTCTGGGATGTTAATTATTCACTGCTCTAAACACTGCTCAGATCAATAATTTACCAGAGGAGCTGAGAAGAATCACTAAGAGGCTACTGGACTGAAGTACTATATGTATATGTATGCGTGCGTATGTATATTTAATGCATTAGCACTCCATTGTTCGAAAGAAGGCTTAGGTTTTGATGTTTCGTTTGATACATATGCAGCATCGTCTGCTCGAGTCAGGGAAAAATGAAAGCGAGACAAGTGTTCGAGTGCATTTGAGCATGTCCGCGCTTAGGAAGTTGTTCATGTTTGTGTGTAGACAGACTGAATGAGCCGGCGTGGCGTTACCGTCCTGTTGAAGCGTAATTAGAGAGGGATGCTGCTCCGAGTGAACACATTTGTCAGCTGATGAGTCTTTTATGTCTTGTAAATGCTCGCAGTTCCACTAAATCTGTACATCATAGAGATTTACTAAAGATAATGCCAGTAGGGAGACTGATGATGTGTGTGTCTTCCTGTTGCACCACCTGTGTATACAAATCTGATCCTGCAACGAGAAACAACAAAACTAATATTCCAGAATTCAGCATTTTGATTACCGCAGACTTTGCAGCTGTGCAGTAATGTTAATCTGACACTGTTGTAGTAAACAAGAGGTTGATGATTATAGGAATTATTCATCCATCACACTGCATAAACACAGTCTACTCTTCAAGTCTTCTTTCATGCTGTTTATTCACAGGAAAGAGAGAAATATAGATGAAATGTTTTCTCAAATGGTTAACCCAGAACATAAAATCACCTAATAACTGGAAATGAATGCAGTTAGGTGCAAGCGAGTTTTCTTTGATAGAGAAATTAAATTCATCTTCTTTATTATATGGATGAATGTGGAAGGTTAAGTTTCATCTGTATTGGTTGCACTGATTTTGTTGCTTTGCATAATTTGAACCACTTCACCCACACATTTTTTTTTACAGGCAAATGTCTGGAAATTGTTAAAAAAAAAAAAAAAAAAAAAAAGCAGAGTATTAAATAATTAAAATACAGTAAAACAACTTGAAAAAAAAAATCACTGATATAACAAACTAATGTGGAGATTCTTGAAAACATTAGTTTTTAACTCTATAGGCCTATGTATGTAAAACATTTAAAATAGGAAAAAAAATGTTAAACTGAGGTTATGGTTATATAGGCATCATTTTCAGATCACTTCCAAAATGAATATTTAACTGTCCTTGAGTGCTTTATCACCCTTAATTGTAATGTTGTCTTCTGGATATTGGGTTTTTCTTTCAGTGAAAATCAGGTATTTTTCAATATTTAATGTACGAATCCTGTAGATATTCATAAAAGCTCAGAGAAAGGAAGGATAACGCTAGACTCTTTAAGAGTTAAATGCATAAATTAATACCAAGTACTTGCTTAATTAACCAATTTACAGTTCAAATGTTCGCATCCAACAATTTAATCAGACATTTGGATGCTGCATTACCTTCAAACTCCCAGCACATCAAGCAAGCGATGACCACCCGTCTATATTTTACTAATCAACATGTTCCATGACATTCCAAAATTGTATTTGTTCTGCTGTGTAATTATTATGTCTGTTTCCTGTCCAAAGAAGTTGTTTCATTAATAATGTATTATCCAATCTTAACTTACCTCTGTGAAGCCTGAAACATTCCATCATTAACACAAAATTCTAGTTCTTTGAAACTGGAGCCTTTATTGGTGAACAACCAAAAAATGTTTTTTCAAATTTGTGTCATATTTGATACACCGGGTCTCGATGCTTAAATATTATTTTTGAACAAAGAGCAACATAATATAACACAAAATTGTCTAACAAATTCGTGATTTCTTTTCAAAATTGGCCTAGTGGTTAGAGCGTTGGACTTAGGATCGGAGAGTTGCAGGTTCAAATCCCACCCTAACTAGTAGTGAAGGGCCCTTGAGCAAGGCACCTAATCCTACACTGCTCCAGGTTGTAACCAATACCCTGTAATATCTGTAAGTCGCTTTGGATAAAAGCGTCTGCCAAATGCATAAATGTAAATTAAGCATAATCTTGTAGTGTCACTGGAAAGGCCTCTGGTGAATTAATTCCTGCCCCCTGGTGGATTATCAGTGTATTGCATGTATCTAATTATATACATCAGGTTTTTTTGAAAATTATATATATATATATATATACATAATTATTATTTTTATTATTATATATATATATATAAAACACTGAACATGTAGAGAGATTCAAAACTGTGCATCAAATATGATACGTTTGGTATTATAGGGTTAAATTTTATATCCTCTGTATTGATAGTCACCATGTAGCATAATTTATGTGATATAATATTCATTCTATTTTAATATTCCATGTTTCATGTATATCCAGAACATATTTATTCAAAGTATTTTATATGCCGTATGTTGTAACATGCTTTATGTCACTTCTATACCTGTCCAACCAGTAGAACTCTAGGTACAAAATGCATTTGAGTTCTGTAAAAAGCAAGACTGTTTGTAAAGTTTTCAGGATTGTTAAGGCAGTTAAATGTGTCAAACGTATGAGCTGTGTCTCCAACTCTGATGTTTATCAGGTAAATTTGTCATGACACATCTTTCTTTTTTCAGACAAACAATACAACAAAAGTACAATGGGGAACCTTGCACTTTTGCCTCAATCCAGCAATTTGACAATGCCATGACCAAATCAAACCCCTACAAATCCTCCAAAGGCAGGTTTTCTTTGCCTTAGACTTGTCACAAAGGCTTATTTTCCACTTCATTTTGCCATAAAAGCATTCTTCTGCTTAAATGACAAAGGAAAAGTAAACATGTCATCCCTGATGACTGATGCAGAGCCCCTCTGGAGCTAACACTAACAAATATGTCACACTGCCTGTACCTGCAAAAACATCATCTTTGTGCTCATCGTTTAAACGCTGAAAATGCCAGAACGCAGTGGGAAGAGGCATAATGTTTCCAAAGTATTTTAAAATTGCATTTGAGATGCCTGGAATAATACGGCTTACAGACAGAAGAAGTAACAGATGTTCACCGAGTTCCTTTAGATTTAACATAAAGTCTTGAGTGCAGACAATGTGTTTGGACTGTTTTGTTACACACAACACAAAAAACACTTCTCTCTCCATTTTTGTTTGTTTTTTTGTTTGTTTATTTGTTTGTTTGTTTTATCTGAAAGGTAATCTTCCACTCTCTCAACACACAGTTTTTTCAATCTATTATTACTTAACTGTTAGTGAACAATGTCTGAGATATGAGACAACATCAGGAGTGCTGAGGGTGTTTTTTTTTTTTTCTAACTCTGATTTCTTTATTTACCTAAGTTGGTCCCATTGAGATAAAAAGATATCTTTTTCAAGGGAGACCTGGCCAAGATAGCAGCAATACAGTCACATCAGTACAGTTTTACAACAATAAACACATTTGCAAACACAGAAAAAAACATATACAGTCGAAACATTTACTGACCAACAGCCTTGATTCCAGAGTTTTAACGCTCTCTTTAATCCTTAAGGATCCAGTGCTACTTTTGTGGCACTTCCCAAATGATATTTTTCTATATTTATCCTTCCTTAAGTGATTTATCACCATTTATCGCAATATTACCTTCTGTATTTTGTATTTTGTCAGTGAAAATCTAATGTTTTCCTCCATTTAATTTACTAATCATGTAGATGTTCATAAAAGCTCAGTAGACACGACAAGTCTTCTTTCTGTTCCCTTTCATTCTAGTACAGAGAGCATTTGTATTTCTATTAAATTGTTTTTATCTTACAGTGAATGAATGAAAGAATGAAAATTAAATGAAATGAATGGGTAAAGTTGAGGACTATTGTATCAAAAATGGAGGAAAAACTGAAGAAAATTTGAATTTTTCATCAAAATCTATCATTAACTGAACATAACCCAAGTGTCTCCATCCATTGTCATTGATCCAACTCTATGGGTTTTACTGGTGAATCAGTGTTGTAGAACAGGGGTGTCAAACTCATTTTAGTTCAGGGGCCACATTCTGTAAAATTTGTTCTGCAGTGGGCCAGACCAATAAAATAATAACACAAATAATATATAAATAATGTCCACTTTAAACTTTTCTTCATGTTTTATGGTGAAAAAGTAAAATTTCATTATGGAAATGTTTACATCTACAAGTTATCCTTTCAAACAATGGGAATAACATAAACAAACTGGAAAAAAGTGAAATTTTTACACTATTATGATTTGATTTATCATTTCCACATGTACTTTATAACTTACAGATCACATTGGATCTAAAGATACACACAATATTTAGTAACAGGTGGAATATTATTAAAATTGCACATACTTCTCTTAAGAAATTCAGATTTTTTTTGCGAAATTGCACTTTCTTTTAATGTAAATACATGAAAACATTTACAAAGAGAAGGATTTGGAGTTGAATATTTACAGGCTATTATGAGATTGAATTAGTCTGAATGTGGAACCTGAGCTAAAATGATTAATATCACACATTCATCCCAGGGACCAGATTGGACCCTTTAGCGGGCCAGATTTGGCCCCCGGGCCACATGTTTGACACCTGTGTTGTAGAAGATGACAGTGTTTCCACGGTAACTACAGAGCCTCTGAACATCCAAATGGGTCATATCTGACGACCATGAAAAGAAACAAACTACATTTTACCAAAATTATTTCAACATATTGATAGGTTTAGGGGTTCAGATCAGTAGATGATCTTGGTTACCAGTTGCTGTGTGGGTCGGGGTTAATGTTGCAGACAGAGGCTCCATAAGAACGTCACTATGGAGCCTCTGAATGTGCAAATGGGTCCTGTCTAATAACCATGAAAAGAAGACCAACTGTATTTTACACCAGTTATTTACATGTATTGATAGGATCAGTCAATCAACAGATATTAAACAGTTTAGACCAGTAGATGGTTTTGGTTGATAGTGGATGTTTTGGGGGTTTTTCTGGGTTAAAATCAGTGTTTGTGGATGGAGCTCAGACTGAAACTGCATCAGGAGCTGAAAACCTAAAAAAAAAAAAAAAAAGATAAAAATTAATCCAGTCCTTATCTTTCAGCACAAACAGTTTCAAAGTGTTCACTGAGATTGTGTGGGGTGTGAACTATGTCCAGAATTTTGTCAAAAAGACAAAAATACAGACAACAAACCCACCTCACCTCAATAGACCTTTAAAGCCATACTGTGTAGGAAGCGATTTGGGGAATTATTCCCATCTAACGGTGGGGTGGTGAACTGCCAACACTGAGCATCATCCTCC
>JAQQZY010000009.1:14345472-14358143 GCA_030068375.1 Ostorhinchus rueppellii
TAATTCTTTGCGGTAGCGGGCGGGAGCGGGAGTGCACAATGCGGGAGCGGGCGGGAGCGGGACTGAAAAATCAGTCCCGCGCAGACCTCTAGTACATACATTTGACAAAAACTAGATTCAACTGACAAAGTTCTGTCTAGTGGTAAAAACACACTCCTGAGGCAGACAAAGGCCGATCTAGTAAACAAAACAAACATACACCAACGTGACACAAAGAACCCTGATTAGTAGTGAGTCTGCTAACATCTATGCTAGCTAGCTAGCATCTGGGCATGGTTCATAAAATGAGATCATAAACCAGTAAATACCATGACAACTAATACCAATCATCAAAAACAGAGTACAGGGAACTGATCTGAGCCATACTTACAGGTACAACAGCGACAAATCCAAGTCTGCATCCGTTTAGATGCTTCTTTTTCTTTCAGCTCTTTCCATTCTGCTAAAGCTAGACTCTTGTCTTGTTCCTGGTTTGGTCACTCACTCTTTTCTTCTCCCTCCATCCTCTGACAATGCCCACCTCTTTCGTTTTGCGGTTCTGCCATGGTAAATGCCTGTGAATTGAAGGCGTGGTTTGTGTTTACGTCTAGGGGGTGGGGCGTGTTTGTGTCGTGGTGACGTAAACCAGGATGTTTCGGTACCGGGACTGTGTCAGAGAATTGGTAAGTGGCATATTCGACCCTAGGGACACTAGTGGAAAGGAAGAGAGACTCCATTCACCCTTAACAAGACATTTAACCATCACTATTACTATGAAGATGGGTAGTTAGGGTACAAATCTTGCATAGTTCCTCTTTAACTGGACAGCACAGATGAACGGCTGACAAAACAAAACGTTAAATATGAGAATTTAATAATCCAATAAAAGCCATATTATATATCAGAATGCATAAAGATGTAGTTAAGCAGATGCAGTGGGAGCTAATATTAGTTAATTAAGTGTGTCTAACTTCAGTGTTATTCCATTTAGAAACATCATTTTCCTTATTGAATTGCATCCTTTTCCTCTACTCTTTTCTGTCACTTATACAGTGGTAGAATGACAGCTGGATGTTTTTTATGGAGTCAGATTGATGTGTGGACTTGACAGTGGGATAGTTTACAATAATAATGCTGTCAAATTTCATAAGCAAATGTTTGATGAGGTCTACAGCTTTGTCATGTTGAAACATCAGCTACCCCACAACCCTTCATATCCTTCTTTGCTCCTTTAGCTGAACTTGTTCACTTAGTTTTCACAAGGAGCCAACATGATATAATGGTAAGTTTACTATATCAAAATGACATTTAAAAACCCTCCTGGTAACTGTCATCACTTCTAATATAGATTGTATGAGCATAAACTAGAGTTTTACAAAATCTTTAAGCATTTCTTGTGGATCAGGGATAAAATCATTCATATTAGTGTGGAGAGGGTCTGGATCAGTGCAGGACCCACTTCAGCTGTTAAGACTTAGCAGCAAAAATATAGGATACACTTGCATATATGACTGCTCTGGAATTCATACAGAGACAGAAAATTGGTGGGTGTCCATCATTGATCAACAGCAGGTTGTATGGCCTGGCTGGAAACTGAAAAGCAATCAAAAAGCCCCTATGTAATTGAAATGTCCCTGTTGTGTATAGATGTCTGAGAAGAGGAATGACAAATCAATAATGTTTGCTATTAAGTTGCTCTTTTTTGCTCTCCATTTTCAGAGGAGGGGGATGGGTAGCTTAAAAAAATTGCTCCCTGTCAGATGCGTTTGCATCTTGCGGGGTTCAATTTATCTAAGGTCCAAAAATAAAGAAATTGCTGCCTCCCTGTTGCCTTGAGCTTGGAGAAATAAACAGTCAATATTTGCTCCTGGGGACCTGCAAGAGGACGCTCACATAAATCACCCAGCATGCACCTGTCCAAAGAATCAGCAACAGAGTCCTGTGTCATCGCGTTTAGTATCACGCTGCTGCTCAGGCTCCCCTTCATCTTTGAATCAATGTGCCAGGGGGCACTCAGAGCTGCGGTGGCACTCCATAGTGGAGGGACAGAGGATGAAAATTACTTTTCCATCGTTTCCCATTGAGCGACCAGCAGCCTGTTTACATGCACTTCAATGCTGATGTGATGAAGATCACAAAGTATTGGCCTCACGCTGGTTTCCCAAAAGCATATCATTTTTCTTTCATTTCCCCCTTTATATGTAAATAAATAGTAGTCATGCAGAAAGGCAGGCAGTAAGATAATTTGATTTCTGCATCGAAGTGTTTTTGTGCATATCAACTGTCTATTGTGAAATTCTGAGCAATAACAATGTAAAGACCATTTGTGCCCATTACCAGTCAATTAATGTCTTCATGTAGTAAAATCATTATTATCTTTTGACTAATATAAAATTATCTTGTTTTGTAAACAATCTGTGTTTTCTTTCACGGTACAGTACATTGTTGTGGGTGAAAGCAGCTGAGGCTCTAATGGCAGTCTGATGTTTGCCATATTTCTAGCTGACAGTGAAAGGACATCCAGCGGGGAAAATGAGTTTGGATATATCACTGGTCCAGCCATTTCTGATGCCCTTTTCTGAGACAAATAAGACCTGTCCACAAATGCAACAGGAGTCTCGCATCACATCCTTTGTCAGTGGAGACTGGAAGAGCCTGTAGCTGCTGTCATAGGCAGGAAATGGGCCTCAATGCCCGGCTCTGCAAGAATGATAGGCTTCCACTGACCAAAGCAATCTGCTAGGACAACAGAGGTTTAGTGCTCTCTAGACATGTTTTAAGATGTAATAAAAAATGCTCTGCCTTGAACAACAATTATCTTTGCCGAGGACATTATGTGATCACTCACATTTGTCTCTCTTTTAGCAGGATTACACCAAAACAACAGCAGTGATTTTCACGAAACTTGTGTAACCGTAGGAAGAAACAAGAGCTGCATTCATTTGGGAGCAGATCTGATTTGGATTTCTTGCCATGTTTTAACACTGGAGAACTCCAGGCTTATTAAGAACTGTAAAATAAGAACAGATAAAATAAAATAAACTCCAAATACCCACCAACTGACCTTACTGCCATAGTAATAGTCCGTTTCACTGGCACCAACTGATACAAAGGAGTAAATGTGCGTCATAATGTGTGGTTTCTTTGTGGTTTAATAATATATAGAATGAAAAGTGTGAACTATTGGTCTGTACCGCCTGGGTGGAGTTTGTGTCAGACATAGTTTTTCTACAAAACATTGAATGAAACTATTAAAATTATGTCTATTATTATGTACAGTGTGTTTGCTCTTGTATACTATTGTTTTTTTTTATATTATATTTTTAGTGTTTGTCATGTCTGTCTGTCTGTCTGTCTATCTATCAATCTTCTTTGTTGACTGCAAAAGTGTAAATATTGAATTTCAGATGTCTACCTTTAGTTCCTGGTGTGTGTTTTCCTATCCATTTCACACTTGTAAAAGCTGCAAACAAGTCACTCCAAAACATTTGTGATGTCATATCGTATTATTATTGTGCTTTGTCCCTTCAGCTGAGATTTTAGGTAAACACAACAGAAAAGCGTTTCCCCCTCAGCAGGTGAATAGGAAAACATCCTGACAGTGTCAAATTGTTCACAGAATGCACTTGATGTACAACAAATATCAATAACTACACTGTGGATGAACAAGAGGAGAGAGTTGTTTTGGGTGGTGGAGGACTTTAATTTCTCAGATGTCTCTGCAGACGTTTTGTCTGCTTTAACAGTATGTTTTTACGTAGCTACTTACTCTGCCATTAGCTTCGGTTAGTGTTATATTATTACATTATGGAAATGGTTAATGTGAACTGCATAAATACATAATTAAACATTTTTCATATGAAATATGTAGCGAAACAGTGGAAAATATGTTACTGCCAAGCATGAGTAATGCTTTTGAAACCACTGTTTTGTCTCTTAGTCTAATTGTTTTATCAGTGGGATATTCATTGGAGTGGAATACGGACAGACGGCTGGCGGGAGAAAAATTGAGATTCATACTGGATAATGGCTTCCCCTCTTCCCATTTTTTCCATCTGCCAGTCTATCCCTCTGTCTGCTTCTTTTTCTCCCTTGCACACATGCATCCCTCTGGTGTGACACAAATGCTTTCAGGGGTCCTGGCAATCTGTTCAATCATTGCCTTTTGCAGGTCTTTATACAGCTCTCCAAGGTCTAATTATCAGTGACAGAGACTTTATCCGGTTGAACAAATGACAGGGTTTAAAGATTCGGATCGTCATCACCTCAGTAAGCAGAAGGTTTTAATGTAAAAACCCTTTAATAGTTTGTGAGATAAGTGGTAATAGATGAAACCCATCCTCAGCCTTTAGGTGACGAAAAGGCAGATAGACGGGAACATAAATGAGATGAGGGAGTCTTAATGTTCACAGGCACATTTTTAATTGAAAATGACATTTAGAAGTAATCATACCCTGCAGATGGATATCTTTAATTTGTGAAGCGTCGGATAGGCCAGTATCATGTGACCCAAAGATTCATGCAAAGATTCAGGATCAGAAGAAGAACCTTTGCTATTATTTATTTCTTTTTCAGACGATTGATAATATAGTTACATTGACCATGACACCTGTTTTCAAGAACGTGCATCCCACACTTTTTCAGCTCAGTAACTTGTCCACATTTATTTTCTTTGAGGATGAATTCCACTGTTCCCTGCTGGCTTAGTCATTTCTCTGTTACAACATAGGAGTTACTTTTCATCTGGAGTACAGCAAAAAAGACAAATGTGAGTCATATAGATTAAACGCTTAAATTATCAAGACGTCTGGGAGTCTATCTGTCATAACAGCCTGTTGAACAAACACAGGCGAGGGAGACACAAAACTGTCTATGAAAGTCAAATCAGAAACCCAGCTGAATGAAGAGGATCCAAGATGAGGTAAGTGCTGATCGAAGCCTGTTTCCGAAACCTCCCTCTCAAGTTTCTTTTGACTGTGCTGCTTTGTGATACTGAATCTAATTTGGGCACATTGGGTAGCTTCTCCAGCGTTGCTGAATTGGGGCGAATGGAAGCTGTGAATTGCATTTATCAACTGAAGAAGTTAACGGCATGCCAGGTGGGATGATATGAAGGCATTGCTTCAACAGTGAAGGAGAGAATACAAAGTTAATCTAAAAGCAGTGGGAGGTGTTCAGTTCTGCATATGACAGGCAGGGGGGAGGCATTTTATATTCCATGCAAACCATAGCTTTTCTGCAGAGATCTTAATGAAAACCTGGGATGAACGTTGTCATCGTCTATGCCTCCTGTTGTGCTCTGCTGCCTCTCCAGCGATAGCTTATGGGCAACCTCTTGTCAGTGCTTTATCGAACTTAAAGATAACGACATCTCCTAATGCTATTATAGTGCATGAATTTGTAGCTCCCACTGTCTCTGTATTTATCAGCTCATTTCTGGTAAGATGAGGGAGGAGTTGTGCAAAAAAAAAAATATATCACATGCACGATCCCACCTCAAGCTTTATGCCAAATTTTGCTTGTGACTATCTTAAAAATCCAAAGATAACACTATTTAAGTTCTAAACCTGCACTGTTTTTGCATCATAAATTTCTTGCAAGTAATAGTTGGTTCTAGTCGTTTTGCATTATACACACATATACACACAAACGTTTCTGATACCATTCACCCAGATAGAAAAAGGAATGAGAGAAATACAAAGTGTAAATGCCAAGTCGGAAAAATATGCTGTGTCTACCTGTCAGCTGTCACTCCAACTCAGCACTGACTCCTCATTTTTGTGCTGGGCATGAATATGAAGGTTTGTTTATATTAAGCAGCATGTCTATTTTAGAAAATTCCATCACAGTCATTTTAAGCCTGTTGTCAGAGTAATGAGATGATAAGCAATTTCTACTGAGTTTATATGAAGGCATTGCAGGAACCAGAGCACTACTCTACCAGCTGCCACCAAATTGGGATGGAAATCAGGGTGTTATGCAAACACTGATAATGTATATACGGATTGTCAGGGCTCAACAATAAGGTTTGCTTACTTTCCTGGGGATAAAATGACATCTGTCATCCAGAACGTAAACTTCCTGTTTGGGTGAGTGATAGGAAAGGGTCTGGTTACGGAAGGTGTGAGCTGTCCTACTTCCTTTGTGCAGTTTGTGCATAAAAGATTAATTATATTCTTGATGAATGTTGGTAACCACGAATGAAGAAAATAATTTGGATAAGGCAAATAAAAACTGTTTTGACCAGTTGACTGTCTGACACAATAGTCTTATTTAAAAAAAAAAAAAAAAGAAGAAGAAGAAGCTAAATATACCAGCTTCTGCAGCCCTACACAAAATGTACCCAACTTAGAGTTCATTTTCAGTGAGCATCTATATCTGCCACAGTAGAGAGGAAAAGCAAAGCCAGACTAAGTGGCATAAAGTTCATGTTTCATTATGTGGCTACTCATTTCCCCTGTTATTCATTTTCTGACCACTGGTGGGCTGCACAGCTGCAGCTTGAATTAAAAGCCCAACCACACATGGGTGGACAGAGGTCATGTTTAGTGTCAGTGTCATGGAGGGGAGGTTTACACCAGTCACAGATGGTCTGCTCTCTTGAGCATTCACTGTTAATCATTTATTTCTCATAGCTTTTCATTCATTCTCTGCTCTGTCTCTCACATGTAGGGCTACACATAAAATGCCCTCTACCTCATGCACCGTTAACAACGTGAATATGAGTACTTGGCAGGATGCAGCCTGGAAACAAAAAGACCCATTGGACATTTATGTATGTATCAGAGCCATGTGTCCAGTGGTGATGTTAGGTTAAATACCTTCAGGTCCTTCTCTAAAGCCCTGTCCACTAGCACAGGACCAAGCTTTTCTACACTTATAATTTCTGTCTCCGTCTTTTAAAACAATGCTGTACAAACAACAACGTAAAACCAACCACAAACCAGTAGAATCACTTGGACCACCCACGGTTTCTATTTAACTTAAATATGTTGACCGTGTGGAAAAGCATGGGACACTCAAGTCACTTTAACCCATAAAACCCAGCGCTACTTCTGTGTCAGTTCTCACATAAAATTTCCTCTATATCTAACCTTTCTTAAGTGATTTATCATCATTTATTATAATAATATATATAATATATAATTATAATATTATCTTCTTTATTTTGCATTTTTTCCTGTATTTAATTTACTGATCATGTAGATGTTCATTAAAGCTCAGATTAATGTTGAAGGTTGTTAGATCAAACACAGAAAACTGCAGAAAAAGTGACTTTGTCTACAAAACATATCATTAACTGAACATAAAAACAAGAGTCTCCATCCACTGTGATTGAATCAATGTTGTAGAAGATGATGGTGTTTCCACATTCACTACAGAGCCTCTGAACATCCATATGGGTCATAACTGATGACCATGAAAAGATGACAAACTGTATTTTACATCAATTATTTACACGTACTGGTAGGATGGGGACATGGTGGTGCAGTGGATAGCATCGTCATCTCACAACAAGAAGGTCCTGGGATCATGTCCACCATCCAAAGGCATGCACTGATAGGTTCATTGGTTGATCTAAATTGCCCATAGGTGTGAATGTGAGAGTGATTGGTTGTTCATCTATTTGTTAGCCCTACGGCGAACTGGTGACATGTCCAGGGTGCACTCTGCCTTCGCCTATAGATAGCTGGGATAGGCTTCAGCGACCCCCATGACCCTAGTGAGGACACAGGGGGTTCAGAAGATGGATGAATGAATGAATGAATGAATGAATGAATGAATGATAGGATTGGTGGATCAACAGGTGTTAAACATTTTAGATCAGTAGATACTTTTGGTCAGTGATGGATGTTTGGGTCTTTAAGGGTTAAGTCAGAGGTATCCAGTCCTGGTCCTTGAGGGCCAGTATCCTGTATGTTTTAGACACTTCCCTCTTCCAGCACACCTGATGGTTGTTATCAGGCGTCTGCACAGCTTGATGATAGGATTATAATTTGAATCAGGTGTGTTGAAAGAGGGAAACATCTAAGGCTACATTTACATGGTGTTTCGTTGTCACCTTCAACTCCACATTTAGAGAATCTGTGTGCTAATGGAAATGCATGTGTGTGCAATTTCATATGTATGGATGCAGTGTACACGCCAATGGCTAGGTGGCAACACTCCCAAGAGTGCCTGCCTTGAATCTTTTAATTTCTCTTCTGCCTGTTCATGCCTAGCGCACGAAATACAGTAAACATAACAACCACTGAGCTGCAATACAACATGGACAAGAAGAAATCTGACAATTGGTTTGGAAAGATGAGGAAGTTGAGCTTTTCCTCAATGTAACATTAAATTACAAAGCGACCAAGGCACAAGAAAATGTAGAGTGGTAGTCCTGCCAGTCCAAATATACAGACATATGGACCAAATTTATACAACAGTATCCAGCTGATTCCAGCCAGTATCCACATCATTTCTATGTGACAAGAAATGCAGTTTTCATCCTTTACACAGTGACGCCAGGGTGGACCATTTTTAAGATTTCCACTCTGAAGGGTGGTTTCAGTTTTTTGCGTTTTCAACCCCCAAAACACGTTACCATCTAAACGATATGGATATCTGATAAAATATTTTGTGTTTTTCAGCTCTGAGCGTTATCGTATACACTGCCCCTAAAACATGCAGGATACCAACTAGGATTGGACGTCCCTGGGTTAAGTGTTGGTTTGAGTTGTTAAAGTGCATTCTTTATGTAATGTGGATTTGTCTGGTCCTTCTCCCAAAAGTATCTGTGCTGATCTCCATCTGCTGCAGGTTTTTACTGTACACTGTTCCATCCACCTCGGTTTGATGTTTCAGGTGAAACTTCATTAAACAAAACAATAATAGACATGTGCAAAATGAGGTGTGATGCCATACTTTTAAACCCACTTCATTTTCTCTGCACACACATATACCAGAGTTTACACATATATTCACTTTTGAAAAGTCTTGTGTTTAAAAGTCTGTTTTTGCGATGTTAAATGCCATTTTCATTGAACAAGAATACATATTTTGCAAATAGCTGGTTTCATGTGGAAGAGGGCATTAGCTGACATTAATCCCATAAAGACCCAAACATCCACTGCCGACCTGGAGGATCTACTGATTTAAAATGTTAAATAACTGTTGATCCAGTAATCCTGTCAATACATGTAATTAATTGGGCTAAAATGCAGTTTCTCAACTTTTCATGGTCATCAGATATGATTCATTTGGACGTTCAGAGGCTCCGTTGTGAATATGGAAACAATGTCTTTTTGCAACATTAGCCCCTTTTACACAGTACTTCTGTGATGATAATATTTCGCCTTTATTCACGAGCAACGTCTGTGTAAACGAAATGGTGGGATCATTTGGTCCTACTTTTATTCTTTGTAACGTCTCTGGAGGTGGTAACAGAGCCGTGATAAAGGTGGAATCATGAGCGTTATGTAGAAGAAACACCTCTCATTTTGCAACCAAGGTGTTGTTTAGATGACATATTGTGTGTGCAAGTTGGGGGTATTTAAACATGTACGCAGGCCCTGTACAGAAAACAAACATATCAACACTACCAGAAAGATGTCGAACTAGGGAGACGCTGAGATCTGCGACCTGCTTTCACTTTGGGTAGAGGACTCTGTCCATGCTAACATTTGTGGAACAGTGAAAGACAAGCCGACTCTGGAGAGGTTAGCAACACCGCTATGCTAGGCGTATTTCTGTATTTTTGTCACACTATATGCTGCGCTGCATCACCGCCCCTTTGATTCCGGAATGCAGGTCCACTGTGTAAAAGTCCAGCTTGTCTCAGATCTGTTACTTCTTTGACTTGGGTGTAGAAATTATGGTGGGAAAAAAAAACATTAGATCACCATCTCACCTTTTTTCTGGGATCTCTGTGTAAAAGTGGCTGATTCACCAATAAACCCCATGTAGTTCAATAAATGACAGCAGATGGAGACGCTTGTTTTCATGTTCTGTTAATGATGTGTTTTGTTGAAAAAGTCACTTTTTCCTCATATTTTCCCAGATTTGATCAAATAACCTTTGAATTTACTTCCTTTTATGAACATCTACACGACTAACCTGATTTTCACTGAAAATGCAGAGAGTAACATTATGACAAATGGTGATAACGGTGACAAAAACAATTATTTAGAATTTGTGACTAATACAGTTGTGGGTGTTTAAGGGTTAAGAGCTTATGTAGAAAAATCCTCAGTGCTCATCCTCCCTGCAATGATGCAATGTAGGGAATTTTAAACTTGTATCTGACAACAAGTATCTGAAAGTCTACATTAGCAAAATTTTAGTTCTTCGTAACCGTCTATAAAAGTAAGCGCCCTGTTGACCGCTGTGTGACATCATCTCATCCTGCAGAAGGTGTCAATGGTTGAGATGTTATAAACTGCACTGAAAGCCTTTGTCATGAGTTTTAGGGTGTTTGTTTTTTTCAAATCCAGTTGCTGAAAATAAAAACATGCCAGATGGGAGTGAGGAAATTAATTATCTTCCCCTCCCGTCTGTGGCACTGTTTTCCATCCTGTCACAAGAAGTGCTGTAGGCTCCAGGTAGAGCGATTCTACAGAAATAACTTTCCTACCTGACACTGAGCAATGTTGCCCTGCACAAAGAGGACACATGGCTTCATGAAGTCTGGTACATTTTTAATCGCAAACCAAGGCTTTTTTTTTTTTTTTGACTAAGTGCAACAAAAGTGATGAGTGGTGGCTTTGGACATGTAATTGATTCTAAAAGCGAAAAAATACAATACAATTCATTGCTTTAAGAGAAAAACTGTTTTTTATTATGACTTTTAACTCCTTATTTTACCATATTTCATATTTCAGGCAGCTGTTTCTGTGGTGCACACACACGCACACACACACAGGTGTTCCTCCTTATTCTGTCTAATTAAACTTCTGCTCAGGTTTAACCTTCCTGAAACTGAAACAAGTTCAATAAAACAACAATCAGAGACAGGTCAGTAGATTTCATGCAGTTGCCGTCTGTACTAATTAAGCTAATAAGTAAAAACAGTGTAATTGGACCACGGGTGTCTAGTGATGCTCAGGTACCGACATTTAACGTAGTGCATTAGGAGTCAGGCCTTGTCTCCACCTGTGAGCAGTTTTTCATGCTTGTTAGGCATCTTGCCATCCTGTGAGCGGCAAACACTGAGACAGGGAAAGAGCTGTCTGATCCACCACTACAGGCCAGTCTGATACGAACTACAGATAGTCTGCCTGCTCAACAGTCACAAAATGCATTTCTAGTGAATAAAAGTTACATTCTGAGGGTCCTTGCCATATTGAAGCCAACTATTTAAAAATAGCTTCAAAAGATGCTGGCTCTTCTCAGCAAGAATGTAAATTTTGAGTAATCCTTTCAATCAGGGAAAAAATACTCCATGTTAGAAGGAGCATGAAGAAGAAACAACAACAACAAGTACCACATTTATATCAAAGCAAGAAGCGCTGTTGTTGTTTTCACCACTGGACATAACTCTAAATCAAAAGAATGGAGTTTGATGCTGAAATGACAGCATTTCTTCCACACAAACAAGTTTGATGATGAAACTTATGAAGGTATAAAAGTATTACCCTGCCCCCAAAGGGGAGGTAAGGGGTTATTGTTTTTGGTTTGGTTTGTTTCTTAACACCTTAGCAGCAAAACCAGTGGTTGAATTCATACCAAATTGGCTTTATAGATTGCCACTGACTCAGTTTAGATTATATTTTGGGAACACTTGGTGAAAATTAAAATTTTTAATGAATTTTTTTTTAAATCTTTTTTTTCTCCCATTTACTTATAATGGGCGACATTCTGACATGTCTATAAAAAAACCAATTTTGCCTGAATTTACTTCAAACTTGGCATACATATAGTGGCCATTGATATGCTGACATCAGCATATGCATAGACATGATGACATCAGCTACATCGATGCCAAAATTAGCTACAATATGTGCCAGGGGCGGGGTTTGTACTGCCTGGCACCACTTGTAATGTAATATTATTTTTGCAAAGTTTCTTGATCCATGGTTCAAACTAAAATATGACAGTTCTGACCTTGTTTGAATGATTTTAAACAGATCTTTAGTGCAGCTACTGACAACACAAACTGTCCAGACAGGGTAGGTGATTTGTGGTTTCACCATGGCTGTTTTCTGTCTAAAAAAAAACGAGCTAAGCTAACACCTATAATGTAAACTATCAGCAGTCAAAATAACTCACTTGATGGTATTATAATACAGATGTGTGAGAATGTAACAGTTATACTCTTGCGTTATATTAAAGATGTGATGTATCAAAGACAACAAAGTCTGTACGACTTCATTAGCTTGCTGGTTTATTTCTGATAGAAAATATACAGTCAGTCTCTCTCTTCTGTAATTCGTATGTCCTCACAGCTGGCTAACGCGCATGTTAATCGTGCCACGAACAAAAGCAGTCACACTCACACGACAACATGCTCAATTCATACAATGCTAAATGTTACACAAATAAAGCAAAACACCCACTTAATAAAAAAGAAAAAAAAAAACAAGATAAACTAGAGAAGCACTCGGAGAGCACAGACCTCCGCTAAGGGAGTGTTTATACTTTCATCCACTAGATGGCGCTGAATGTACGGATCACCACCAAAATCTAATAATCTGTAGGATACCCCATTTCTG
>JAQQZY010000009.1:14358243-14374132 GCA_030068375.1 Ostorhinchus rueppellii
TGGAGCCTATCCCAGCTACTTAGGGCGAAGGCGGGGTACACCCTGGACAAGTCGCCAGTTCATCGCAGGGCTACAGACAAACCAATGTCGATGAAAACATAACGTCCTTGGTGGAGGTAATAATGTTAAATAATGATGGGACTGACACTAAGTGTACTTAGCAGATCAACAGCTCAGCTAAACTGTTGCTATCTTCCTGGGTTGCACGACCCTGGTCGGCAGGGGTGCTGCATTCAATGACCATAAAATAAAATTGTAAGGAATAAAACAATGGGAGAAATGGCAAGTGAAGTCATTACATACCTTAACTCCGTTACACGAACAATGACTTTTACACTTCACTGAGTGAGTGATATAGTCTGTGGATAAGTAGTGTAGATTAGTTGGCAGTTTTGGTAGTCCTCAGTTTGTTCTGGTACCAGACTTCCCCCTGCTGTTGAGTATCAGTATTATGCAGAACCCCTGTGCATTTACTCCCTACATTTTAACACAAATGCCTGTACTACCTTCTCTGTACGTTTTCCAAACAGGCCTGTTGCTGTGTTTTTAATGCATTCAAGAGAGATTATTGATTATTTTTAATTTTGCAAACATAGTAAGCCTTCCTAATATCCAAACCACTTTTTGGCCTATATGGATGGCACAATAACACATACAAAAGCAGGTCCCTCGGTTTATAGAACAGTACACATCCTGTGTGGAAGATGTAGCAGTGTAAAAGATATAATGAGACAAAACAGACTGGAGAAGGGGAGACTTGACCATGGAGAAAACAGTGTTGTGTATTCAAGACGATGAATACCAGCATGAATACAAAGGTAGAAACAAAAGGTAGAAATACCAGTCAGTTATACTCTTAGTTTAGCAAATTGGATGAATTAGTAGTTCTACTGTTACCTGAGCATGTGTTTTAAGTATCAGTATTTCATCTTGAATAATGAATGTGCATGTTTCTACCACATCTGAAAACAGACAAACCAAAGTCACTCCATGTATCCTTAGAAACAGAAATCCAAGTACACGCTGTGTTACGGTTCTAATAATAAATATGTAAAACATGAAAGGAGAGTTCTTTTCTTTGACAGTGAGGCTAGATTTGTCACACGTTATCAATGTCATACAGTATGTTGCTATTGACTGTGTCTCTGCTATCAGCTTTATCTGTGGCTCATTCAATTTCTTGTTGATTTTAACCAAAAAGCTACAAATTCTCCATTTTTTATCTGCACTTTTATTTGTGGAAATTATTTTCACAGTCATGTTAAGTTTTGTGTTATTCTTTGTCACAAAGCTCTTTGGAACAGCGAATCAAATGTAATTTCTTAATATTTTGTATTTATTGAATTAATTAGTCAGTGCATACTTTGTTCCTGGCCCCTTGTGAGAAGTACAAATTAAAATACCAGGCTCATGCAAAATGAAAACGCTTATTGCCAAATATTTGCTGTAATAAGTCCTCAAAATAACTTCAAATCTTTGTAAATTAAATCAGCAATTATCTTTTTGTGTGTGTTTCTAACAGTCATGCACACACTTCACAGTTGTTGAATTAAGAGTCAAAGGTGGTCGGACGTGGAACAGCTCTCTGAGGTCGAGCTCTGGTGTGAAAGTGAAAAAAATATGTTCCAGACTTCATTTAAGTTCTGCCAGTGTTGCCCATTCACACATCTTAAACAATTACAATCTAATAAAGCACAAGGATTTTTTTTTTATGCAAAACTGTTCTCTCTTTCGTTAAGTCAAACTACCACTTACATCAAGTCATTGTCAAAATGTCATATGATTAGTCCTCTTTTTAACATGCAAGCTTTATCCTATTATTTTTAAACATTAACCCTCTGACTTGCGTCACAAAATATATTCTCTATTCTGAATATATTCTGTGAATTTTAAAAAAAAAGAAGGCAAAGCTGAATAGAAAGTGTGAATAAAAATGAATTTCTATTCTGTGAGATAGTTTTTGTCAGAATCCTGGATCTCTTTTGCAAGGCAGATGGACACCAGAAAGTCATAAAAGCTATAGCAAGGGCTTCACTGCTCTGACCTTTAGGAAAATGTCAAGACTATTCACAAAGGGGAATCTTAGCTGAATAAATGAGTAAGATATATTTCTCTCAGCACTAAACCTGGAAGATAAATAAAAACAGTGGCAGTGGGAGGACCACTCACAGCGATAACCTGTCAAGGCTCGCAACATTTGTTTTTGTGAGGCTTATTGAAATGTGTTCTCATTTAAAATGTATGATCTGTATAAAGCTCTCCTTCAAATTTAGCAATGAAAAGTGTATTTTATTTTGGAGTTTTTGTAAAGAGTGACTTGTCAGAGTACCATTTTTATGTGTCTGATCTCCTTTCATTTCCCACAGTTTCTTACATCTGAAATAATCATCATCATGCAGTTGACACCTCTTCTGGTGCTTTTGTTCAAACCTCTTTGCAATATCAGTCAAGCCTAACCTTGATTGATGCCTTCTCGTGCTACATTTTTGGCCTTGTTCATTGTCTGTGGTAAATTTTCTTTTCATGTCACACGACCAGTCACATGAGGGACTAATATTTCAAAGTTTAGTTCTTCAAAGAACTCAACAACCACCAGCGACCAGGGCCGTCTAATGGACAATAACATCTGATGCACTAAAAATGCTTTGAAATAACTCAGCGGAAATGCAGTTTTTTAGCTTTTCAGTAGCATTGAATGTGTCTATTTTGATGATAAGGGGCTCTGTAGTAGTGGTGGGCAATACTGCGAAATACAACTAAATACAAGGCCAGTATTGCTGATACTGATACCAATACCGATACTTTTCATTTAGAGAAGCAGCTTTTTTTTTTTTACTTTTTCATGTACGACAATGCATTATCATTAAGTGTAGGCGATGCACCATGCATATCCAGATTTGAATGAAAATAGGCCTAAAGAAATGATCATTTTCATCATTAAGTGATTTGGGGATTTTTCTCTTACTTAGTTTCTGTAACGACCACAGTAAAAAAAAAAAAAAAAAAAAAAAAAAAAAAAAAAAAAAATCAGGACAAAGATGATAGACAAATAAAAATACTTTCTATTTGCTATCTTGTGAAAATATTAGACAACTGAGAAATGTTTCAAATTAAACAATTATGTTGTCACTAGGGTTTCATTCAGTTTGAGTTAGAGAGAGCAGCAGCAGGTAGTGTAGGGGGAGGGGCAGAGTAGAGGAGCGAAGTGAGCGAGCAGACCGGCACAACCAACAGTAGGCTACATGTAACTGAACGTAGAGAAGAGAAACTGAAGCTTGAGTATTCCACAGCACAAGTATCGATGCAATACTGATGCCAACGTGGTATTGACAGTATCGATAGTTAGTATCGATCTGCCCACCACTACTCATGAACATGGAAACCACATTACTTTTTGCAACGCTTATTTCCTATTGAAACTCATGTAATTTGACAAAAAGCTGGTTGTATGTGCATGTCTCTTTGTTCAGTTTATAATATATTTTGCTAGAAGGGGTCACTTCTTCCTCAATTTTCTCAAATAACCTTCGAATTAAATATAGGAAAATCCTGATTTTCACTGAAAAATGCAAAATACAGAAGACAGGGTTGTAAATTACTTGGAAAAGATTAAATGTGTTGAAAAATCCTCTTGGATGTCACCACAAAAGTATTTGTAGGGCTTCAAGGGTTAAACTGAGCATGCCTTGTCTCGTTACTCCCTGATCAAGACTCTGTGAAGTTGAAACGTGTTGACATGGTGCTTGTAGGTTTATTTTTGTAATGAAAGTGCGTCAGACTTTTTTTTTCCTTTTTTATATTTTTTTGGGGAATATTTTCTGTTGATTATTTGTGACATTCTTTTTGCCTTCTGCGTTTATGTAGCACTCTGGATCACAGAAAAACCTCTACCATCTGATTATCAAACATACAGATGGCGTCAGATCAAGGTTTATTGGTAATAAAAGGACTAAAACCTCAAATAAGTGGAATTAGTGCGTATTTGTAGCAGGCAGAAAATAATGTATGGTGATGATGATGGAGATGACTATGGAGAAGTGGGGGATGATGAAGAGGCTGCTTGGGGAAGGCCTCTTTTGGGGTACGGCTCGGTGGACCCCCCAGTACCTAAAAGAGAGGAGATGGAGGTTTGGAGATGGAAGAGAGAACAAACAATCAGGTATGTAGAGCAGGTGGGCGTTTACAGAAGGTGTTTGAGGTATGGTCTCACTCCTGAAATGATCCTCGTGAAGAGCATTTGTGCACAGAAATCAATGTACACATTGTTGTCATGGAAGCTGACAATAAGACAGTTGTTTGTGTAGAACTGGGGCTTGCTAACATCAACAAATTAACACCTCACAGCGCAAACGCCACGTAAAAGCACAAGCATGTGTGACTCTTACATAAACTTTAACTGATGCCATCCTTATGTCTGTTCATCATATAATAGAGGTTTTTTCCAAGATCCAACATGAAACATAAGCATATTTCAAGTGCAGTGCTTCAGGCGAAACCTCACATAGCACAAGGATCACATTTGAGTGTGTGTATTATCGACACAAATCCACCAGGCACCTTGCCTTCATCTCAAGTATCTGTGCTCTTCGCTATTGGCCAAGTTAAGTACTAAATTAAAAAAAAACACTAATGTTTTTGTCTGGCAAACCCCTTTAGCTGTATCTGAAACACTTCATACATAATGTTTAACAAGAACACTGATATATACACAACACATTTCAACCCACACTAGGTCAATCTGAAAGTGGAGTTCTGACTAAGTAATGACCTTGGCTCCAACTGACCATCAAGCCAAAGCCGACAATGGGCCTCAGGACAGTAGGTCGACGGCAACAAGAAAGAAAATGCAACTGCACTGAGTATCCAGAGCACTGACTGTGGAAACAGTTAAGTGTCAATTTTCCTATCCTTTCTGTCCTTTTACTCACTTGGTTGAGCTTGATTGATACTGCAGCGAACCATTCCTTCTTAATCCTATGCATTTTTAAAGAACTAGTGGGACGCTTGCAAGGAACTCATTTCCAATGACTCTAACCATATTGTAATAAGGTAGAGATAGTGCTGGCGTGGCGCTTTGTATTGATTCAAGGCAGAGGTCTCTGAATTGTGATTCATTACAAAACCCAGCAAAGCATAATAGAGAACTAACACAGTCTCCTGTGTTGAAAGTTTGAGGGGTTATGTGATATACATTCCTATGTTACTCTTGTTCAGTGTCTAAAAGCGTTCTTTAAAACTCAAATCACTGCTCACTGGTACTTATTGGACAATATTAGCATTTCTTGCAAAGACATTAAAGCCAAGTACTCAGGGTTATGCACTGCTCCTTTGCCAATATCAACTGCATATTTCAGTGTACAATAACCTCGGGAGAGCCAAAGAGTGTTTGCGGGCTGCACTGAATATTTTAACACCTCTGCATATTGTTCTTGTACCGAAATTGTTGTTCATCTTAAAATGCCTGTAGCAGTTTCATCTTTCAAATTGTTCCTCCTGTTGAGAAGAGTGCGTTCCACACAATAATTTACATATGGCGATCATTGAATTATTAAAAACCGTGTCAGAGGACGTGCTGTAAATACATACATTTTTCCTTTGCTTGAAAGAGGAGACAATATACACCAGTAACGTAAGTCAGCATTTGGAAAGTCACCAGCTTGAAACCTCTGATCATTGTCTGGAGAACCCGCACAGCTGACGCCTCTGAGGGATGTTTGTGTTGAACTCGTGGTGCTTAGCGCTGCAGAGCAATGTGATCGGTGGCTGTAATATGAAGTCATCAAAACCTAATGAAAGAAAAGAAGTTCAGCAACAAAACTGCAGTGTCCACACTTTCAATGGGACTGTACTGTCGCCTTTTTTAAGTAAAAAACTGGGAACAGAGTGACTTTGTTGTTACACACCACCTACATACACTATATAAAATAATATAATGGAATGGAAATCAAATTGAATAAAATCAATACAATGTAATATAATATAATATAACATAATATGATTAAACTATTATAAGGCCACTTTGGCAGTTGTTTGCATTACCATACCTTAAAATAGATTTGACGTATCAACACCTCCAATTAATTACCACAGCACTTTAGTATCTGTAAATTTACATTAACTTTGTGTTGAAATTTGAATTCTGAATTATGTAATTCTTGTCTGTAGCACTTTGATTGAGAATTACTGCATAGCAGCAGTAGTATCTGTATAAGTATTTTTTGTCTTCTTACCTCTCCAACAGAGTGTTTAAATTTCTCAAATAAAAAAATGAGGCCCATGATAGAGAAAATCCAAACACTCTGCATATACAAACACAAAAAAGCAATCTGAACGGAAAGCAAAACAACAAAGGCTTTCTAGAAAGCCTTTCTAATGGTCCCTCTATCTTCATTTCACTGACAGGTGACTCTGAGTGTGTGACAGGCTCAGATGAAAAGTGTATTCGAGGAAGCTTTCTAATGAGAGCAGGGAGTGGTCGTTAGAGCTTTAATCTTGGGCCCATAGCAAAAGGAGCGTAAAGAATTTGCTGTCCTGATCTTAAATAATGGCAGATCGTAATGAAGTGACACAAATTGATATAAATGGTCCTGTTGGTACAACAGGGTCAGGAGGCATACAAACTATGGACATGTTAGTTTGGGGTGGTGTTGAGAAATTGGTTTTTCTGCCAAAGGGCAGATTATCATCCAATCCAGGCCATTCTTATTCAACACACTGAAGAATTGCTTTTTCTGCTGATTATGTTTTTGTTGCCATTGTCGTTATTGTTTTCAAAAAGGGAATTGTAAGTTAATTCATCCTTGCAGAATTGTTAAAGCAAAACCATTGTCCTGTCTGTGTACATACTTCGTCTTAGACTGGGAAGTAAACCCACCCAGTGTGCCCACGGACATGCTTGATAACAGTTGGTAAATTAATGTAAAAACGCTGTATGGGAAAAACTGTTCACCAGCTCTACAAACAAAACACAGATTCCCACAGGCAACGTCCCCCCATATCTGTCTCTCTTGCCTGCATTTCCTCTCCTTCCCTCCTCCTGCCCCTCCCTCTCATTTCTTGCTCCCACTGTCTCTCTGCATATTTATGTATGGACTATAGACAGTTTCATATCACTTGTGTACCACAGCTGTGTGGGTGTCTGCATGTGTTTGTGTGGTTGTTGGTGCTATTTCCTTATGTCAACATAATTGTGGACTACATCAAAGCATCATAGATTCCACAAATCCTGTGACGGCTGAGTTGTGTTTTAACAGTTTCACTACTGTGAAGTCATGCAGTGACCCACGCTTTAGAAAGTGTTACATGGTAGTGTTGATAGTGAAGCTTATTACTGCTCTGTTAGACCTCATTTACTTCCTGGCCCTTCATACTATCCACCTTGGGCATGAAATATTTTATAAAATATGTATAATTAGATGTTGAATTTAAGGACCTCATAAATAAAGTGGGGATAGGGATTTTCTCCACAGATGGTTGTCTGTACATATCTATGTTATTGTGGATTTGCCTACTTGTCATATATATGTTGCATTTTAATGTTGTGGGACTATTTTGGCCAAGTCTGCCCTTTACAGAGAATGACTATAGGGGAAATTAAATGAGCAGCACTCCATCAAAGCACTCCATTTATGCAATTCCAACCATTTTACAGTCTTATTTATGTTAGAGCATGTGAAGGTGGTATTTTTGTTCATATCCAGACGAATGAAGTTGCACTTGAGACATTTTATGCTGCCGTGTTTGCAGCTGCAGTCTCATTTGCCTCTAAGGAAGAGGGTGTGGGAATTTCACAGCAGGGAAGCCATGTGAAGCCAGAACAAGCTATGGTGATGATCTCCCAAGCTGACGCTGACAAGTTCATCTGAATATAATTACTTTCTCCAGTAGGTTTTGAGAAATAGACATTTGTCACAATAACACTTGATTACTGTGCAGGTTTTCATAACACTTGATTAATTAGTCATACTTCTTCCTTTGTTTTGCCAAGAAGTCATTGTTTAGCCTTGTTTTTCAGCATCAGTATTTACTGGACAAGTGGTTGAATACTGGTGCCTCACATCTGGCTATAGGAAACCACATGTCAGCAGAAGGGGTGTGTACGGGCATAACTCCTCTGTCCTTTACACTGGGCATAAACCAACCACCACTGTGTGATAGAAGGGTGTGTTATACCTGCTGTCATGTCCAAGGGCATTCACCGACATCACTGGGTGGATTTCATATGAATATATCTCAAATAGAAGTAAATTCCTGACTGTCAGGTCAAATCACTTTAAGTTTTACAGCCTTATGTCAGCAATCACAAGTCTGTCTAGTGTTGATCCTCTGATTTAATCCATACTCTAAATTTTAGCTGATATCGTCAGGAATAGTTTGACATTTTGAACTTTTCTTTCTGCTTATCTTTAAAATATGATGTTAGTTTAGCTTACCAGTATCACATTGTTTGTACGATCATTTGACTTTAGTATTTGCAGCATTAACTCTTGTGGCAACTTCCAAATTAATGTTGTCAATATTTAACCTTTCCTAAGTGATTTATCACCATTTAATATAGTGATATCCTCTGTATTTTACCTTTTTCAGTGAAAATCTGGTATTTTCCTATTTTTAATTGACCAAGCATATACTGTAGCTCCTCATAAAAGCTCAAAGCAAACTCAGAGGTCAAAACAGAGACCCCTGAAGGAAAAGTATATAATTAATTACTTCCGCCAAGGAGGTTATGTTTTTGCCCGGCTTTGTGGGTTTGTTTGTTTGTTAGCAACATAACTCAAAAATTTATGGATGCATTTTGATGAAATTTTCAGGATGTGTCCGCTCTGGGTCAAGGAAGAGATTATTAAATTTTGGAGGCAATCCAGTTCACCGTCTGGATCTAGTTTTTTTTTTTTTTTTAAAGGATTCTTTATCATTGCAAGATAGGGCATGACAGAGCCTCATATGAGGTCATTCATTGCCATCTGGTGGAGGAAAGTACAAACACTACCTTAAAAAAAAGTACAAACACTATCTTTAAAAAAAAAAAAAAAAAAAGTACAAACACTATCTTTAAAAAAAAAAAAAGTACAAACACTACCTTGGCAGAGGTCTGTGCTCTCTGGGTGCTTTTCTAGTTTAACATAAAATTGTCGTTTGTCAAACTGGATGGGTTTTACTTGTGAGATTAATGTTGCAGAAAGTGACTTTGTTTCCATGAGCCTCTGAACATACAAATGAGGTACATCTGATACTGCAGGAAAAAAATCTGAGAAGCTGCCTTTTACCTTCAAGCACTGTATGACCTTCATCACAAATTTTTTCCAGATTTGTAAAACCTCAGTGATAGCCTAATTATCACTAATCCATTAGTGTTTCCATGCTTATGCACTGGAATCACTTCCCTCACAGTGAAAAGCTTCGTAGATGACTCCATCATAAACATTGCCCACTTGTTTACATAACAAACCAAAACGTCACTTGGGCTTTTTTGGAAATTTTTTCTCAGAGTGTATTATGGGTATGGAAATTCCCCATAGCAGCAGCTCTGCTGTCTCTTCGTGAGCGCTCATTTCCAAATGTCTCCTTATCTCCATTCTTTAAAACAACCCTGGTGGACTGTGCAATTTTACATTGTAGCGATCTGACTCATTTTCTCATTTTTCTTTCGCTTGGTCACCATTCCCACAATGCACTTTGCTGCAAAATTTCCAAAAAGGCTCAAGTGACATTTTGGTTTGTCATGTAAACAAGCAGACTGTGTTTATGATGGAGCCATCTACATAGCTGTTCACCGTGACGGAAGTGACTGAGCTGCATATGCACAAAAAGACTATGTTTCAAGTGCAACTTCATTCATCTGGATATGAGCAAAAATACCACCTTCACATGCTCTAACATAAATAATAACACTGTAAAAAAAAAAAAAAAAAAAAAAGATAGGAATTGCATTAATGGAGTGCTTCGAAATTGTTCACTGTGAGGGAAGTGATTCAGCTGCATGAGCCCAGAAAGACTAAAGGATTAGTGATAATTAGGCTATCACTGGGGTTTTACAAATTTGAAAAAAAATTGTGATTAAAGTCATACACTGCTTTAATTATTTGATATATTGAGAGCATTATTAGTTTAGCGGCAATTACACATTTTAGATCAGTAGATATTTTTAGTTGCTGCAGTTGTTTAGGTCTTTGAGGGTTAATATGTTTTCCTTGGTGAATTTTATGATGAAAATATGAATTTATTTTTGGGTTGTTTTTTTTTGTTTGTTTTTTCTCCTTAGAATGAGCTATCTATGTCTTCAGTGGGTGTGCTATATTTCTACAGATCTGACCACTTTCTTCTTTACAGTTTACAGGGGAGGACATCCAAAGTTAAAGTGAATTCCACTTACGTCCTTCTGTGGTTACCCTTTAAACTGCAAAGGCAACATCAGACAAAACAAATGAGGCACTTCTGTGACTTTACGACTAGATGTCATTAAATACCACACACTGGGTTTTGTAGAGATTAAACACCTGACATAGATGGTGTTAAAGGCTCAAAGATATATTTCGATTTTTAGCTTCGAGCATAGAAGTCACCAACAAACCAAGAAAAACCATTGTCTTCTACAGATGATCACCTTGTGCAGAAACGAACACAAAAGCAGCTACAGGAGAGTTCCAAAATGCAGATAAACACGTCGCCATTACACTCAGCAGTGCTTGATTATCTGAGTGAATGAAGCTGACAATAATGCCCGGAAGGATTTAAAAGCCATCATCACACTAGCTCCTCCATTCCTGTCAAATCTTCCCCAAGGTGTGTGAGAAAATAATCACGGAAACCAGAAGTGACTCAGTATTCTGCCTCTTGTACTGGTGAATAAAGGACAGTCACGGCTGAAGAAGCTCCCAGAACAAATATTGCCATCGTATCAAACACAAAGTTATGTGTTAAGTTCATCTAGACAGAAATGTATTTAAAGAGATTCTAAAGCTTTGTCGGCCTCGGTAAGGAGTTTGGTTTGAGTCTAAGTTGAAGTTGTAATATGATGCACGTGGGTATGTTAGAGCCTGCCTCCAAATGAACATGTTCAGCAGCATTAGATGTGAGCTTTAAACCGTACATCATATCGGACTCATTAGAACCATAAAGCAGGAATTTGTCAAAATCATTATCAGACTTTATTAAATGGCACAATGTAAGTGATTCCTCCTGATGTGCCTATAAAGACATGTTTGACAAAGCTCTAATAGCACAGTGAGAGAATGACTGGGAAAGAGATGAAGTCATGAGGCTCTGGGGTTTAAGTAATTCTCTCCCATTTGGTTTCTCCATTCCCTCCACAAAAGCCTCAATGAGCTCACCCTTCTTCTCCAGACTTTAAAGTGTCTCTCATGTCTTCTCACTAAGGGACGGAAAAGAGAATAGATCCTTTTGCCTTCATTAATCTGCTTACTGGCTTCTCCTTCCTGCCCCAGCTCAAAGCAGACAGAGCACAGCACCGATTTAATGTGAAGTTAAGTGATGCTGAGGCTGCAGTGGCAATCAGTGTAGAGCACTGATGTCTGCAGAGGCAGCCTGGGCTCAGCGTTAAAGAGCAGCCATTAGCCCCCTTTTTAATGAAGCACGTCTCATAATGATATCTGTTCTTTTCTCTTTACCTCCGTGAGAAGAAAGGAACAAACTTCCTGGCTCATAAAGCTGCCATTCTCTGGTGTCAATAGCTGTTCGGGGATAGTTCAGCAACGAAAACCAAAGCCACTAAGGAGCGAGCTGGTGCTTAACATCCATATGGCCAAAACCCAACGCAGACTCACACGATGTGATGTTAAACATTACAACCGAGCCAACATTGTAGCCTTCTGTGCAGCCTCTACCACGGATAATAGATTAGAAAATGTACAATTCATTAGTAGCAATTTTACATTGATTCAATGCTTACAGTGGTACCTTCACAGGGACCAATTAACATAAGAAGAAATATTGTGTAAAGGAAAACCTCTCCCTGAACTCGATGCATTTGAACAGCTTTCAAGACCAGCATCCAAAGCTCTCCTAAAGGCTCCCTTAGAATATATTTAAAAGGCTCAGATCACCCTAAACATTAAAAACACATTAGGCTTGATATAACGAGTGAAGTTTCCAATCAAAAACACTTAGGTGAATGTTTGAGAAAGAGAGAGCGTAACTGACAGCACAGATTCATGAACAAGAGCTGTGTGTGTGTGTGTGTGTGTGTGTGTGTGTGTGTGTGTGTGTGTGTGTGTGTGTGTGTGTGTGTGTGTGTGTGTCCACAGAAAACACCAAACCACAGACACACAGAGTGGGAGATGCAAAATGGAGTAGGAATAAGAATCAAACCCAATGTGAGCTTTTTGTCACAAGAGGTTGTTTCCTACTGATGTACTCTGATGTAATGAGAGCGACTGCACTAACCTTTAGAACGACAAGCATAACAATAGACTATGCAAAGGCAGCCATTTTTGAGGTAGGTGTTTATCTTTGCTGCAGTGAACAATAGTTTTCATACCTTCAGACTGTAGCTTATTTTTAAAATGACTCTGAAACGGACTGTTCAGCGATATTGCTCAGCTGCTGATTTCTCAGCTTTGTGACAGCAGACGCACAACTGCGGCCTATTATTTGGGTTATTCCTTATGCAATATCAAGTAAGCAGTATTTAAAAGTGTGACACGTACCCTTGGTGAGTGTAGAGAATTGTGGGCACGTAGAACCACCACACACTTTATCTGTCAGGAAATGTGGTGGAATTGATATTTATTTCTTTATTTATTCTTTTCTTTGTGCGCACCTTGCCCACTTAGCAGTTGGAAAAGGAGTTTGTGTTTGTATTTGTGTGTGCTGGAAAACTCGCGCACCACATCTAAGAAGAAAATCCTGAGCTGCTGATGTGAGTTAGAGGAAACCTAACTCTGTTTCTGGCCTACTAGCTCCCCCTGCTGTGTGAGAAAGGAACACAGACAAAATAGAAAGGTTTTAAATGTGCTTTGCAGCTTCTCACCTTAATCTTTCCAACTAAAAAAAAAAAAAAAAAAAAAAATCCCCCTGGTATGCAAGCTATCTCAGCAGGTGATATTACTCAGACACGGTTTAGGAAAAACAGCAAGATACACATTTTTTTTTCCTAATGTGGTGCCACAGTAACAGTCCTTACTCGGAGTAATTATGTATCCACAGACATGGAATATTCATCAAAACGTTCTGAAGAGGATCCCTTAGCTCACGAGTCATTAAAATCTGAATAAAATATAAATGACCTTGGTTCATTTTTCAGGTTAGTGTCTCACTCCCAAGTATTGAAGTGTTTTAGAACCATCTAAACCGGCAGGCGACCGATCGTGAAGAATACAGATTATGTAAATGTGAGATTGTGTCCGGTCAACTTCCCCTTTTAAGAATGTAATAAACGCTGTGAAAATCCAAACGGCGAAAAATACAAAGCCGGGCCTGAAAAATGCTAGATTGTAGATGCACATGACCTTGAATGATAAGTGGTGTGATGGAGTTATTGATTAGCATTCCCAGCAGAGTTAGGAATATCAAATGAAAACCACTTCAGTTATTTGGATTGAAGAATATAACTCTTTATTGTTTTATCGTGAAGTTTTTCCAAGTGGGCTAAAGTTGTACTGTTGAAAAAAAAAATGACAAAAGAAGAGGATGATTACATTTTTTCACATGCAGAGAGTCTTCCGCTGTGAATTTCACACCTAGTATGAGTCCTGTTATGGGCTGCTGAAGTCTCTTCACCCTGTGTTTTTCTGCCGGCTCCACAGCCCACTAAAATGCAAATTGCCACAGGCTGAGAGAGGAGGCTTAATCTGAATGTCTCTCTCTAAACTGGAATTATCAGCTGCCTCTTAATCTTCGAGGTATGAAACATTTAAATTCCATAAGAGCCGCCTACTACGGTGGATTGTACTTTAGCCGCCTACTGGAATGGCTTCCCTGTGCATATTTGGCCATACAGCATACAGCAGTGTGCAGCACACACAGTCTAAGACTTTGTTAAGTGTGTGGGAGCTCATTTTGGCAGTGTTTGACAGTTAAGCTTTTGTTTCTGCAAGCTTTATGTTTGTTAGTGTGAGCTGAGGCTAAGCTCCTCTGAAACAAGGAGAGGGGAGCAAGAGGAGGACATCAAGCATGACAGGGGAAAGTCAGCATAGACGGTTTGCAATTGTTCACAGGGATGATAATACCTTCTAAATGTAAGTGTGCTCCCATATGAAACTGCCGTAACTCCATTTTTAATGAAAGAAATACGGGTAGTAATACTGTTGGCTTATAAAACGCCACAACAGGCAGAGCTAAAACTAATATTCAGGAGCGCTGTATAATTTTATATCCATGAAAATATACAGTATGTGTCTGTGTTTGCAAACACACGATGGTCCAATAAACATGCAGAATCATTTCAAAGCTTTGAAAGTCTGCTTTTGTCCCAGCCTTGCCCTCTAATAAACTATGACAGCTGGTTTAGGCCCTCAGTTGTTCCAGGGCAAAACAGCTTTAATCTGGTTTGGGGGCCGTAATGAAATGTGCTGTTCATAAGGCCTGTAACCATATTAGGAGGAGGGAAACTTGATATTGAGGTGGCCTCCATGGCAACAGTGCCTGGAAGTCTGAGTCCAATGTTTGGGAGGATTTTGAAACAGATTCGATGGGCTTGAGGGGAGATGACAATGTGGAGGGGGGGTTGTTGAAGTCGTTACATTTGCACATTGAAAATCCCTTTGGAAGTAAAATTAGAATTCCTTCTCTGATCTTTTGGCTGTGCAGCACCACACATGTTCATTTTGATGCAGTCTCAGTGGCATCACGTTGCACACATGTGTTATACTTTGCTCTTATTCAGGATGGAACCTGGAAGACCGGCTGGCTGTAGGTCACACTCAGAATTCTTCTCAGTGTCGTCCTGTCCATAGTAACACTAAGTCAAAATGTCAAAGCTATGGACGTTTTTGCAGAGTCTTTCTTTTTTCTTGCCCCTTGCCCTTAATTGAGCGCACTGTCACCGGCTAGGGTCAGTAATATGCCCTCTCCTTGCCCACCGTGCTGAGGAAATGAACGTTTGTCTCAATGTCCCGGAAACCTGCGGAAGGGCTAAAATGAACAGTCCCTGAGGTTTTGGCAGCTTTTATAAATCATTTAAGAATAGATCACAGAGATAGGAGTAACACAATCCAAACATCCTTGTCACAGGAACAACAACTCTGAGCGGGAATGAAAACCACCACTAACAAACCTCACTCAACATCAAAACAAAGCGTAAGACACCTCTGGATGCTTTTAACATAGACTCAAACGTGGTTGGTTATGAAGCACAGAGGAGACTGTCACAGTACGTGGAGTGGTCCATTTCCACTGAGCTTTAATAATGATAATCATTTTTTCATAATGCTTTTTCAAGTCACCCAAAGCACTTAATATAATTGATCCATCATTCATTCACTTTCACATTCTCCCTCTGGTGGTGGTGAACTACATTTGTACAGCTGCCCTAGGGCAAACTGACACTTCGCACCTACAGACCATCAAACATTCATACACCAGTATGAGTGCCACTGGAGGTAGGAGGGTGAAGTGTCTTACCCAAGGACGCAACGGTCTGACTAGGACAGAGGGGGATTCAAACCGCCAACCCTTCGGTTAAAGGACAACCCACTCTACCACCTGAGTCACGGCCCCCCTTAACAGGTTACATATTAGTTACTCTGTGGGATAACTTGATTAACCCATAAAGTATGGAGCTTTTTCTGTGTCTTTATTATTCAATCAAAAAAAAAATGCTTCAATCAGAAAACTGTAGCTTCAATCAAAAAAAAGTTTTCAATTAAACAAAAAAAATTCAAAGAAAAAAAGTGTTTGAATTCAAAAATATAGTTGAGACTCAAAAAATGCA
>JAQQZY010000009.1:14419309-14431756 GCA_030068375.1 Ostorhinchus rueppellii
TAATCACATTACAGGTATTGTCTATAAATGATACATTTGATTCAACGACAGGGCATATGGAACATTAAAAAAGTACGGCTGTTGGATGGGAGTCACAATAAGCTTGGCGGAGGTCTGCGCTCTCCGAGTGCTTTTCTAGTTCTCATTGTTTTCTGTCTGAAACAGAGCCAAGCTAACAGAGCTATAATATAAACTGTCAGCTGATTCCACAGAAGATTATTAAGATGCAGTGTTATTTAGACTGGCTGTTAAAATAACCAGCTCTGAGTTTTAGTTTGAAAAAGAAAACTTGATGATACCATAATACAGACGTGTGTAAACAATCATCTTTACTCTATTTTTTTTTTTCAGTGAATGACACAATCTCTGGTGGTTTTGGTAAGTATGACTTCCCTCTGCTGTTAAACATTTGTAATATCAATGCTACATATAACCCCCTGAATCTACATTCCACCACAGGTATGTTTATGTCATTATAATATAGGTTGAAGGTTTTCTAATATCATGTGAACAATAATAACTTTTTTTATATAATAACGTTTATTCATATAGCACCTTTAAAAACTGTGTTTACAAAGTGCTGTACATACATACTAAAAAGGGCACAACAGCAGGATGCAAGATGTAAACAAGGATACTAAAACAAGGGCAACACAATCAAAGGAATACCTAAAACATCATGTATAAATAAATAGTTAAAACAGTGTCAAATTAAAAATTCAACCTTCTGAGGTGACAATATCACATAAAAGCGAGTCTATAAAAGTGTGTTTTAAGAAGTATTTTAAAAGATGTCACCAAGAGGAATAAGAGGAGCTGGACTCAGTTTCACAAAAAATAAGTTAAATATGTAGATAAACTGTTTATAAAACTAATATTAATAAAATCACCTCCAATACTTTTTATTGTAGACAACCCACTAGAGCCCAAAATCCTGGTTGTGACGAAGAAATGTAGACTACAACGCATTTCATTTTACAGTTTAAAAAATAGAAATGTGGCTAAAACAAATGTCTAACATGTCTGACATTTCTGTACTTCAGTTTTTAACAACTGGACAAGTACTGACACACTTGGACATTTGTAGTGACACGTAACGGGGTATTATCTGAGCTGTGCAGAATTTTCATTTTTATCATCACTTATAAAGACATTCATGAGTCCACTTTTGTCCAGTCTTGTTCTGGAGTTACCAGCTTTTCTGGTTTACATTGTAATAACAGAGATCCATTGTGTAAAGTTGACCTAGCAAAACAAACACTAAGAAGCTATCCCTTGGGGCTCTTGAATGTATTTGCTGTATTCTTACATTTTCTTGGACATAAAAATATTGACATTCAGTCGGGGTTCTGTTTCAGCCGCCGGATGAATGGGAGTTCAATATTTACTTGGTCTGAGCTCTAAGACAAATCCTTGACAGCTATGTAGGATTGAACAATAGTTTCTCTACACAATAGGAACTAGATTGTTTGGATATCTGAATAAATGATATAGATAACATAGTATCCCTCTGATACAGAATATTTGACTTCAACATATACCCCTACAGACTGGCTAATTGGTACTATTTAATAAAGCATACCTGTGGCTGAATATGGCTCAGTGTTAAGGTCTGTCTGAAGAAGGGCAAGGTTTGTAATTCAATAACCACATTATGAAACTTCACCTAAGGACATCTGCCAACAAGATGAGGCTAAGGCACAAATTAATCCAGAGACAGGGCAATGATCCTAAGCATATCTCCCAAATGGTAATAACATGGCTCAAGCCCAACAAAGAAAATGTTCTGGAGAAACAACCACAAACACTTGACCTTTGTGCATGAAACAAAAACAGTGGTTTTGTGTAAAGATCCCCACACGAATGCACAATTTCTGCCAGTGGGAATGGGCTGAAATTCCCACAGAGTGTTTTGGGACACCAAACATTCATTCATGTTACACAATTCAACAGCAAAGTGTATGTAAACGTATGACCTTCTCTGAATGTGATCAAATTCACTGTTCTCTAGTTTCACGTTATCCTAATAAAATAGAACTGAACTGAACAGCGGGACATTTAAGTGGGTGAGGCGTACATACAGTAGATATCACCCAGAGGTTAAACCCCTGAAAAAAATTTTAATTCAGAATTGTCAGTGGAAATAACAGCCGGATCGGGTTGATTTGAACTAATCCCACAAATGAATTACTTCACAAGTCCATCATGTTAATGGAAAAATAATCAAGAACTCCAATATTGCTATAAAGCAGCAAAGGATTGACATGTCTGCTGACTGTAGCCTTATATGTCTTAAAGAAGCAGCAATCACCCCATAATATAGGCAAACTCTGTGACAGTTGACATTTTTAGGTTGTCTCAGGGTTAATATTGTCATAGAGCTTAACACTGTTTATTGACATCATCAGGCAAACAGCAGAGTATTCTAAAACTGAAGACAGCCATCTGTTCACACACAAGATGATCACAAAACTGGACTCAGACTGGCCTTTAGTATCCATCTGTATTACCTCAACAACAGGATGAAATCATTTTAATACACACAAACACGCCATATATCTGTTGACTCACTCTCTACAGTCAAAACCAAAGCTTTTTTCTCACACCCTCCACTCATCAGGCTCTGCAGAAACCTCTTACTGATGTTGATTCAATGCTGCATCATTTACATCTAACACAGATAACAAGGTCAGGATCATCATCTGGCGTGATCACTTGCAAGAGATGTGGGAAATGCAGAGAGCACAGGATCAGGATGTGTGGGATGTACACAGGCCGGGGTTCAGGAGGAAAGGCGGGGATGATGAATGGGAAGACATTACGTAACATAACCCCATCCGACGTCCACACCCTCGGTTTCCAATAAGGCTTGCAATCCTTTCAAATATTTATAGGTGGTGAACAATGCTCGCGAATAACCAGGAAGGATCTCTCGATGTGTGGGTTAAATGTGGGCCTGTGTGGGCCTGTGGCTGTGAATTGCCACAACCAAATCGGTACCTAATCGGTACGCATGTTTAACTCAAACCCAGTGTCCGAAATCATTTGCATGCCTCCGAACCTGCCTGCTGGCTCCATTTCCCCATGTGCATCACAGAAACCTATCCTGATCTATTGGATTACAAGGCATCGCAGTGCATTAACACAAACTGCCAGGGAATTTGCGTAAGAGCGCAATTGAACGTATTTCACGCTATGCCACTTTACCATTCTACCGAGAAAACCCACCATGCACTGTCGGGCCAGGAAATAAAAACTAATAAAAATGAACATACCTTTAGGTGGCGAAATCAGTCCGAGGTTTTAAGTTTTGCGGAGAATAAATAATTGAGAGCCGTGCAGAATATAGATAACATTGTTTGAGGGGATAAACGAAGAAAGGATAACCGCGACGGGAGCAGCGCCTGGCGGATCTCACGGCGCAGTTACTGGGAGGATAGGAGGGATGGTGACGTCCAACCTCCTGACCAATCAGAGACCGCAGTGCTGCTCCTATCTGCCGCCTCGCGCAGCCTTGAGGCCAATGGTGACCGCTGTCTACCCCATGACCCGCCCTCTTTCAGCAGGAATGCTTCTAGTGCTCTGTGAATGCATGGCACTCCACTGAGACATGTCTATTAGATTAGAGCCCCGGGTACCTGCGTGTGCCAGAGCTGGAGGGAATACAAACACTTATCTCATAGTTTACAAGTGATAAAGAGGCTGCTGACCTTATCGATAGTAGTTTTTAATCTCAGATGCGATAATTATACTGCAATTACATATAGCTTTATACAAACATAAACCAGTTCTTCAACATTCTCCTGGGAGGTTTTCATAGAAATGAGATGAACTCCCATGGGGACGTTCAGGTGTGCAAGAGCTCATATTACAAACACACAACACACCACAGAACATATACATAACATCATAAACACGTAACACAGGATGACTTTATTACATGTTGAACGCATTTACTGCTTTGAAGACCTGGAGTAAATACTAGCTTACAACCATACACTACTTCATGTAACTGTACTTACCTGTTTACTACAGTATTTACATTTGCACTGCATATTTTGGCATTATTTATATTATTCATATAATAATATTTATATTTTATCTAGCTTGGCAAAACAAGAATTTTATTGTACAGGGAATATGTTTCCTTACTGTGGATGTGGCAATGAAAGCTTTAAATGTTTGAATCTTAGTATACTGTGAAAACATCAAGGAAAATAAGTTACATCAATCTATTACATTTAACACTGCTTAAACATAAATTTTGCACATTAGTTATCACTGTCAATAACAGATGTGAAGAGAAATATATGTGATTCAAAGCACGTTGCCATCCTAGTGATATTATTGTACATTTGTTGTCCAAAAAATTGGAATCAAAATTTTTTTTACCACTTTTCATGAAAAAAATGTGATAATGTGATTCATTCTTGATAGACAAACTGTAACTGGGACCCAGTATATAATCAAGATGCTTACAGATGTTTGTAAATGGGAATAAAAGGAGGAATGTGTCTGTAAACAAAATGATTCTAACTTTATGGGCAACAGTGTATAAAAGTCTAAAATATTCAGATTAAATGTAGATTGTATCATTCTTGGTATTTTTACAAATCCAATGTGTTAAATCGAATATTATGCACATTTCTTTCTCATTTTTTCTTCTATTTTTTTCAGGGACAGTACCATAATAAAACCAGTAGTAGAATAATAGTCAATAATTGACTGAATCAAATGTCAAAGACATACGTCATATCCGAGAGGAAAGAAGTTTGCACCAAACATGACATTTGTGGACAACTATTGAGCTACATTACTAGACTTTTTCCTGAAATGCACAGATTGTGAAATGATCAGACATTTTCAGACCACAAATGGTCATAATCCCAACTGATTGTCATTTGGTTATAAACTCATAAAAACCCAGTGTTACTTTTCCAGCAGGACCCAAATGAATTTTTCCTCCCTATTTAACCTTTCTTAACCAATTTATCACCATATATTACAATATTATCCTTTGTATTTTGCATTTCTTCAGCAAAAATTAGGTATTTCCCCAAATTTAATTACCTGATCATGTAGATGTTCATTAAAGCTCAGATTAAAGTTAATTGTCATAATATCAGAAACAGAAAAAAGAAGATAATGTGACTTTTTCAACAAAATCTCTCATTAACTGAACATATACCCAGTGTCTCAAACTCCATGGGTTTTACTAGTGAAGCAATGTTGTAGAAGATGACAGTGTTTCTATGGTAACTATGGCACCTCTGAATGTCCAAATGGGTCACATCTGATGATCATGAAAGGACGAATAATTGTATTTTACACCAATCATTGACATGGAATGATATGTTTAATGGATCAGAAGTTATTAAACATTTTATATTGTAGATGACTTTGGTCGCCAGTGGTTGTTTGGGTCTTTGTGGGTTAAAACAAATGATTTCCCTGCTGAACAAGTGGTCAAATAGGTTTTATAGCCTCTTGTCTTTCCCTAGTTCAGATGCACGGTGACAAAGTTTCCTTTGTTAGACTCGGTGTTAGTGAAAGATGTGCATTGTTGGCTGACTCAAACCATCCTACTCAGTGTATATTCTCAACAGTGATGCATTCAGAGTGTGGATAACACTGAATATGTTTTGGTGCTCTGGGTATTTTTCCACTCTATGATAATGTGTATTGCCTTGAAAATTTCACTAAAACAAATATACTGGTCATTGTTATTATGTAATCCTACTATCAGTGTAAAGGACAGCATGTTCACATTCATCTCACTGCAGTTTCAAAACATGTGATTCCTAATAATGAGCGTAATATGAACAACACTATAGTAAAAATGTGGTCATGAGTAAGAGTTTAACATCCAACACGAGCTGAGGACTGGTCTGGGAATGCATGCAGCCTCTGTCTCATGTGTTTTCAGACGGAGGAGGAACAGCACACTGTGAGACAAATATGAGCCGCTGACCAAACAATTTCCTCCACTTGACAAAGACGGGACTGTCCGTCAGCCTTGCACATCAGGGTCACACTGTACAATTGTGTGTAAATGCGTATCACACTAAAACAAACATCATTATGCTTTAGCACCTGGCAAAATAACACTGACAAAGAGTGTGGAGGCTTCTCACTGACAGTCCAATCTTTGCGTTGTTATTGATTTTTAGTCTGCAGTGCACTTCAAAAGCCAATACTGTTAAAAAAAAAATGACAAAATAAAATGAATGTCTGACTTTAACCCTTTATCATCTACAACTATGTTTGTACTTTCGAATGATTTTCTCACATTCACTTCTCTTCAGTGATTCATGACTATTTATTACAATATTTTCTGCTGCATTTTGAATGTTTCAGTGAAAATCAGGCATTTTTCTATATTTGATGTACTGATCATGCAGATGTAACAATCAGATGTAATCATAAATGCTCAGAGTAAATTTAAAGGTCAGTATATCAGAACAGAGAGAAGTGATGAGGAAAAAAAAACTTTAAGCAAATAAATGATTCACTGAACATCAAAACAAGCATCTACAACCATTGTAATTTGTCAAACTACATGGGTTTTATTTATGAATGATGTTGTAGAACATAATGGTTATGTTTTCATGTTCACTGTGGTGCCTGTTTTGTTCAAAAAAAGCCACACCTGATTCTGCCAAGAAGCTGAGAAACTGCATTTTATCTCATTTTTACATGTATTGGTAGGAATAGTGCTTGAAAGTTGTTGTTGGGTGTTTGGTTTGTTACTATTTAAAATGTAATGAATTTAAATAGACAGTATTTACTTCTTAAAATTAGATGTGAAATGTATTTCTAGTACAAAGTAATATGCAGTAGCAGTAGAACAACATATCCACTTAAATAGGAAAACAACAAACAATAGGTTTTTGATTTTAAACAGTAGAGCGAATATGCACAACTGTTACACTGCATCCTTTTGTACTTGCACTTCGAAATCACAAATATAATAATGGGACACAACAGATTTCATGTTTACATTTTTTTTAAAGGCCTCATGTAATAATAAAAACTATCAGGTGACATCTGAGGCACTTGTATATGTCATATTTCCACTACATGGATGAGGCACTTGCATTTTTCTTAAATTCTAATCTTTCATACACTTCCTGTCAAGTGCAAATCAAATCAACTTAATAAACTATTTTAAACTAATTGTGGAATTGCTAGAAAATGTATTTTCATATGGATAAAAACAGGCTGGTTTTCTTTTCTTTTTTTTTTCCTGAGCTCATAAAAAGTCTGCTTGGACAAACTGCACATACCCACAGGTAAGAGTTGCTTTTTTTCATTTTACCATTTTGTCAGGTTTATTCTTCCTTTGACCACTAGATGTCAGCATTTAGATTTAATATGAAATAAGCAAGGCCTTCACTGAATGAGGTCATCTGAATGGAGCACGTTTCTTTAAATCCTTTATATACCTTTCACCTTTGATGTGCATTTCAGTGCTTGTCTTATAGGCACAGATACAACTGAACTGATTCCTCTGCCCTTTAGACCAGAAGTTTCATTTGTTGTTTTCTATGATCTATTGTGAATAAAATATGGAAATCATTATTTATATTTCATGCATGTTGCAACATTTTAGAAATGGGTTTGTATTTTTAGTAGGTGATACCATATAATCGTTTGACTTCCAAGGAAAACAATGATCTCATTACATTTTTTTTTTTATTTCCCTCTCTTTGTAAGGTAAAGCCCTCACCGCCTTTACATTTGGTATCATTGAGAAGCCCTAGATGTCCTCTGTAGAGAGCAAAAGGAGTTAATGCAGTAGTATGCTGTGGGTGGGGGATATTCAGGTTTACAAATGTCTTCCACAGAGGACAAATTTGAACTACTGGTAGTGAGGAGGATATGAATACTTATTCCACTACTATCCTCAAACCTACCATTCTGCTAATATTACCAACTTGTCACTAAGTGTCAGCAGTATCCTGCTATTATTATAGCAAACATACCCCAGAATGGAAAAATGCCAAATGTTGAGTCTTTCCCAGATATGTCTTTTTTAACTACAACTTTGAAACGTGAAACAAAAACATTTATTATCGAAAACAAAAATTCTTTATTATTGGTACAACCATGTCATCGTACAGTATATTCAAACTTACAACACAGTTGAAAACAATGCTATGATGTATTCCAAATAGAAAATAGTCCAGTAAATTACCATGAAATGCCTCCAAAAAGGAAAATATAGCCAATGCCTAAAAAAATACAGTATAATAAGCTGCCAAAGAGAAATCTAAGGGTGAAAAACAGTCATGCTACTTCCACATCAATTCTAACGTGTAACTAACGTTAACAGTATAATCCAAACTAACACAACAAACAATACAGTTTAGGTGTCAGTTACAAAAATAAAAGCTTATCTTTGGAAATGTAAATGTTTTGCAGATCATGAAGAAATTAATGTTCTATTTCTTTCATTGCATCCTTGTTTTTTCTCACTTCTTCAAGTTTCTTGTCCTATTGTGTGTAGAAAACAGAGAAATTATAAAACATCAGTAATTTTCACTTTTATCCACATTAAAAAATAAGGTAATTTTTCATGACTTTATGAGCTTATGTTACCTTCTCCTTGAACTTCTCACTGAGAGCTGCCATCTGTGCAGCGCGGTTCTCTTTGTTTGCTTCCATTTTCTGATTGAGCTTCTCTTGTGTTATCTTGCTAAAGTTGCAGTTTTCCTCGATGGCCTTTTGGATCACCTCCTTCTCATGCTCACGTTTCTCAGCAAAGTGTTTCAGCACTTCAGCCTCATGGCTCTGACAAAAAACAATGTTACAAAATGTACATTGTAAAGCCATATTTTACACTTCAATATCAAATTTAACAGAGGTTGTTCCTTCATAACTTAAGTTATTGGTTAAAGATACCTTGCGTCTCTCCTCTGCAGCGTCAAGTTTCCTCTTAATCTCATCCAGTGATGTTTCCTTTTTCCGAAGAGGAGACAAAGGAAATTCCCCCTTGGCATCTGGAGTTGGAGGACTCAGGATAAGCTCAAATGCTTGACCGGAAGTGCGCTTGTTCAGTTCCTTTATTTGGATATCTGTAAAATATATATTTGTTAGCAGTGAATAGTACACATTATTACAGATATGTAAAGGGTGAGACCGGAGGTTGAGTGGAGTCAAAAACAAAGGGTCGCATTTTTCTATTCATTGAAGAAGAAAGAAAGAGGGGACAAAACAAATAGTGTTCAGTGCTGTCTCTTAGATCAGTGTTACAACATGCTGCACCAACCACATCAAACTATTTCACTTCCTGGTATGTGATATAATAACATGTTTATAGTAAGTCTGCACACTGTTTTAATTAAACACATAGCAACGTAGCTTTATGTTCATTATCTTTTAGTTGACAGTTCTATTAAGTGTTAATTGTATTTTTGTTTTACTTCTGAGGGATGTATTAAAAATGTCTGCACTACATCCTTCTCAGGTGGAATCAATTATATCTTCAGTATTTTTAATAACTTGTCTGGAATGTATTCTTCTCAGCATCAGCCCATTCAGATAACTGCTTATGCAGTTCTCCTACCTCCAGAGTTTTCCATTTCAGCAGAATTGTTGTCTTTAATGCCACTGCAAAAAAAAAAAAAAGAGGTTATTGACAAGCAGTGTCTCAGAATGTATGCACATTTCACTTGGTCCAACTTGTTCAGCATCATTATGGGTGCTCCTGATGCTGACCACGTATGTATATGTGTATTTGTAAATGCACATACTTTCACAATTATAAGATGTATATGTATTGTTGCACTATTTCTATGTAGCTTCTTTATGTTTTTTAATCGTTCTTAATAAATACTTGGCATTATATGGACAGCAAAGCAAAACTGTCATTGCACACAGAACATGTTTCCTCACTGTGCATATGAAAACAAATTAATCTATAAAATAGAGATAAATACACAGCAGTGGGAGCAAAAAACGTCATTACTGTTGTTATAACGTTATGTAATCTGTAGGCTAACAACCTAAACATGTCATAACATGGCTCACAGAAAAGGTTTTCCACCTCACTGATGCTTCAGCCTCAGTGGAGTCATTACTTTAGACGACAACGGTCTCTGTGTCTAGGTCATGCTAATGATCAGCAGATTAAATGTTTACAGTGAAAACTCACAGCTGGAGACTACACTTGATGATAATGTTATGTATTATTACATAAAATGTGTGTGTGTGTGTGTGTGTGTGTGTGGGGGGGGGGGTGCAACAGAAAAGCCATGTACCTCATTTAGCACAAAATAGAAATACAGATGTTTTTTGAGGGGGGTTGTTTGTTTTGTTTTTTTTACACTTACATTTCTAAGCAAAAACAAAAGTGAGTACACCACCATTGACCCACTACATGCACCTAACTTAACTTAGTGTCAATGTTAACGTATGTTTAATAGTTACATAACATCGACTTCATACTATATATGCATAACTTTGGAATAATTATGAGCATTTGCTTGTTTTGACACGATAAAAGTTACAGTTAAACATAAATTAATACAGATACGTCTTTAATATGTTCCTAAGCTTCATGGAACCTTGTTTAACTGCAAATCCACCATAATTGTTAACTGAACAGCGGCCGAATCAACAAACTTAACAACGGTAAATATAACAATAGGTGATACTGAGCAGAAACCTGTATCCTAAAAAGGTCCCTAAATCCACCTTAGACCCTTTAGCCGCTCTGTGTGAGTGGTCCAAAAGCCTGGTTAAGTGTATGCATAAAGGCATTGTTCTCACCGTCAAGTGCTTCAGATCAGTCGACCCTCCACCAACTTCTTTTCTTCTCTTTCTACACCGCCAACATCTGCACCTTCGCGCAAAAACCCAGCGCCCCTGAACGTCACTGCAGACGTGGGCGTTCATTGGTCCAAATCCACCAATCACAGACGTTCTTTCAAGTTTGCGCGGTAGGAGCTCCTGGCCAAAATAACAGACACAAAACGTGTGACAGAAAAGCGCTGACACCCCTGTGCTTTTAACCTCCGAGGACCTACAACTGTGTTTTTCTGGTGACTTCCAAATTAATTCTCTATATTTAACCATTACCAAGGGATTTATCACCATTTATTATATTATCTCTTTGTATTGTTTTCACTGAAAATCAGATAGTTCCTATTGAATTTCCTATATACTTGTCAATAAATACAGTAATTATAATATCAAAACAGAAAATTGCAGAAAACATGAATTCTGCAGAAGAAAATGGTGTTTCCATGTTCACAAACTACAGCTGCATCCACAAAATACATCTAATGTTGCTGAAACGCTGAGAAACTGCTGAGTTATTTCCCTATAGTGATAGGATAAGTGGATTAAAGGTATTTTTAAGATCAGCTGAAGGTTTTGGGTCTTCAGGGGAGGGGTTAACAAAGGCCTGATGGTATTCCAAAATCTAATTATTGTGGAAATAGAAGTAGTATTCAGATCCAGTGGTACAAGTAATTATACCATAGTTACTTATACTTTATTTATCAGGGACCATGTGCCATTTGATGCATCATACCAGAGTTAGCCTTAGACATCTGCAGTCCCCATTACGATGGAAATACAATTCAAAGTCAAAGTAGTCATGTTACAGTAAAACAGTCTGCTACATTCAAGTGTTGCATTTTTCAGCTGTATGCTTAAGGCTGAGGACATTCGAGGCACGTCATATATTGTTCATAGTTTAATCTGCAGAAATACATCATATTCATGTATTAAGCAATTCTAAAATGTTAGATGTTCATATATTTAAAAAGCAATTTTTTTCATGAGCTCTGAAAGATAGCCATTCTCAGGTTTTGTGATAATACATTTTGCAGCTAATTGTTGCTATTGTTAAAGAGCTTATCTACCTCTAGAGGCAGACTAAACTACTTTTCTAATTGGCTCCTGAGGGACATCATTTATGATTTAAAAATAGTATTTGTAGGGATTTGTATAGAAGATGCAAATAAGAGTAGCCCTAATTTACAGTGACAGTGTATACTGTACAGCTAAATAGTGCTAGGCAGTGTTTAAAAGCAGAGTCAGCTACTTTACATAGACATTTACATTACTTAGACAAGGAATTATTTATGACATGATGATGATGATGATGATTACACATAGGTCTTACATGTTTTCAATCCCTACCATTAGCTTTGGTCTTCAGTTCCATACAGGTGCACACCATTTAAAGCTCTACTAAAATGACTTATTCACTGTGTTCTGCAGTAACCAGAGGGATGAAAGACAGCACTTGTACAATACAGTAGACTCAGACCCATTATAGGCGACCTTTCATGTTGAGAAATACTGAAGAGAACATCAGAGGGACAGATTTACAAACAGTGGTACACTTCAACATGGCATTTAAATCATGTGCATGTGTGCATACAACAATTACACAAATAAAAATAAGAAAACAAACCTTAAAAAAATGGTAGA
>JAQQZY010000009.1:14484768-14496309 GCA_030068375.1 Ostorhinchus rueppellii
TTTTTTTTTTTTTAAACAATCAAGCATAATAAAACTTTTTCAACATGTCAGTGCAAGTCAGTACAGGTTCTTTATCAAAAAAAAAATCTAACTGATAACAAAATAAATTGATTACATTTTACACTGGTTAAATTCCTTAGTAAATAAGTTAAGTATTAATAAAATACAATAAAGATAAGACAAGTAGAAATATTAACAAACCTAATATATATATATATATATATATATAATCTGTATCTACAGAACAACAAACAGTAAACAAGAGAACACTATTATTCCAAAACATAATTTATACAGTATATAATTATCTTGTACATAATAGGTGATCTGTTGTGTTTTTCCTTTTTTTCTAGGTGTTTCTTTACATACTGAGCCAAAACAACAACAGCAGGACAGAAAGGGCGTGTCTGTCATCCAACATACAAGCTCTTTTGAAAAGCAAGAGAGTATATCCATGGAAAGTCAGGAACCAGACCTCAGAGAGAGTCAGCAAACACAACAACCTGAGCCAAAACCATCACCCTCTACAACTCGCCTCATCCGCCAGCCAAACATCCAAGTGCCAGAGATTCTTGTTACCGTGGAGCCTGATGCTGACATGCCATCTGTGTCACCACCAGTGACAGCATCTTTATCCAAGGTACATCATATTTATTTTTGCCAATTCTGTGCCATTTAACTCCCCTGCTTTTTAACCCCAGGTGTTTATGTGTTTCAAGTGGTTTCTCATAAAAAGCATGATTAAACGGTGAACAGGGGGAAAAAATCTGTATTTTATTAGATTTAACTTCACCTAAAATAAATATGAGCAGGTAAGCAGTTAGTTTTTTCTTGCATCACATACAAGATTAAATTCGTAAACTGTTAATCTGTCCTAGGAGGCAGAAAGAGTGGAGGAGTTCCAGTGGCCTCAGCGAAGCCAGACTTTGGCCCAGCTCCCTGCAGAGAAACTGCCACCCAAGAAGAAGAGACTCCGCCTGGCAGAAGCAGCACAGTCCTCCGGGGAGTCTAGCTTTGAGTCTCCGTCTCTGCCTCGCAGTCCCAGTCAAGAGAGCAACATTTCCCACACTTCAAGCCTTTCTGCTTCTTTTGAAGACTCCGCGAGATCTGAGCCTGTTGTCTGGGTCTCTAGTAGCCAAAGCTCCCAGATGTTGATGGTGCCATCTGCTGCTCACCAACACCATCAAAGCCACAAAGAAATGAGGCGCTCAGCCTCAGAACAGACCCCAGCCAGCCCCCAACAAACAGAACAGACCTCTGAGACCAGGAGCAAGTCTTTTGACTATGGGTCCCTGTCCTCTCAGCAGTCCGCCTCCTCCTGGAAAGAACGGAGAAAGTGTCTTCTTGTAAAGCATGCTACCTTAGGGGAGCCAGAGCAGGAGGAGGGGTCTGGTGTTTCTCAGTTATCCAGATCAGATAGTCCAAAGCCCGGGCCCTCACACTCAAGCCACCCTCCTCTCTACTCTTCAGACGAAAGCTCCCGGTTCAGCCTGGAAACCACAGGGAAAGCTTTACAACTATTGCCGCCACAAGTCCTTCCACTGTCTCAGGACATTCTCCCTTTGCACCCTAGAGGCCAGCAAGTGTTCCCCCAAGAATCACTTGCCCATCTCCCAGTCACCACCGCCATTTCTGAAGTACTATCCCACCAAATTGTCCATAGAGCCTATTTACATTCACAAGCAGCACCTCCACCTTTACAGATACATCCCACACAGATCCACATGGCAGAACGGCTAGGTATACCACACCATCATCTTCCATCTTTAGTTCCTCTCCAGTTCTCTTCTAGGGCTGGAGTCAGCCCGTCTTTGTATTTACCTGTTCCATCAAGACCAACAGCATACACCCCCTCTCCTCCTGTTACTGTAAACAGACAGCTGTCTCCTGCTGTCAACCAGCAATCACTTGTCACTATTTCTTATCATGACACACGGCCAGTTATTGCCACCTGTCTTGCACAGCTCACTCCAGTAATGTCCCTTGTGGTTCCAGTGCGCCTCCAGACCCATATACCTACCTATGCCAGTGCCATGTATACTACCCTTTCCCAAATCCTGGCCTCCACCTGTTCCCAGGAGCCAATTTCTTGCACATCTATGGTCATCATGAGCCACATGGAACGGAACAAGATGCAGAGATCCTATTTAAAGGTCCCCTCCCCTGATGTCAAAAGTCTCTTTCCACTTTCTTTGTCTGCGGAGCTGGCTTCAGGATCTGAGGAGGGGTATGGTCCACTGGGAGCTGGAGGAAGTAAACGCATGCTTTCACCTGCAGCCAGTCTCGAGCTCAGTACAGAGGCCCAACGTCACCAGAAGAGGGTGAAAGAGGAAGAGGAGGGGGGGCAGCAGAAAGCTGGAGAGGAGGAGGATGTAAGAGAGACAGCTTCAGAGGGGGGAGAAAGTAAAGCCACTGGGAGGAAACTGGAAGAGGAAGAGGACAAACATCTCAAGAGTGTAGAGGTGACAACTGTGAAAGAGGAGGAGAAACAGGAGCAAGTACTAAAGAAGCGTAATGTGGAAGAAAAACAGGAGGAGAGGGAATCAACGGAGGGAACAAGTCAAAAAAAGGAAGAGGTGCCGGTTATGGAAGTGAGGGGTGAGAGACCAACCACCCCTTCTTATCCAAGCCTCCACACCTCCACCTCAGTCAACTGGTGCTACCTGAACTATGTCAAACCCAACCCGTCTGCACAGCGGGACCCCAGAACATCTGTATATTCTACCTGGAGCGTCAGTGCTCACAACCCCAACCTGCCTGGTTTAAGCACTAAGGTGGCCTTGTCTCTGCTGTGCTCAAAACAGAAACACAGCTCAGAGACGTACACGATGGCCACAGCCCCAAACCCAACGAAAAGCAAAGTGGCTCCGGCCGGCAGCAGGACCCCACGTGTGTCAGAGGTAAACATAACCACAATACAGTACACCTGCATCCACTTATGCGGGCATTATGTATTCTCAGCATCCCTCTGTGAAAACTGAAACAGATGATATGAACAGCTAGTGCCATGGGGATTCACCACTTCCTGTAGCGCCTATCACAATTAAAGCTTTTGATCTAAATGTTGAGCTTAAAAGAAGGAATATACAAAGAGCACTTTATAGACGACCTAATGAAATGTACTATCGCACTTGATAAATTCTAGATTTTTCTCATTTTAACATTTTTGGAAGTGTTTACACCAGAGATATATTGATATGCAACTTGATATACATTTATTTTTAAGAAAACAAGAACCCGGGCGAAAGTATCTTAACTTGTGGTCTAATTATTTAGACTTCAAGTCAGGACACATTAGACTGAACCCATAATGACCCAGTGCTACTTTTATAGCAATTACAAATCAATTATTGTTTCTCTCTATTTAACCTGTTTTCTCACTATTTATTGTAATTTATTTTAATTATTCTTTGCATTTTACATTTTTTGTAAGTGAAAATCATGTATCTCCTTATATTTAATTCATCAGTCATGCAGATCTTCATGAAAGCTCAGATTAAAGTTGAGGGATGTAGAGAAAAGTGAAGAAAAACTGACTAACAGCAAAGATAGGCGTCTCCATCCACTGTGACTTGTCAAACTGGTGATAAATAAGTTTTTTTTAGTGGAAAATCAATGTTGTAGAAGATTGCAGTGTTTCCACATTCACTTCGTCCAAATGGGTCATGTCTGATGACCACGAAAAGATGACAACCTGCATTTTACACCAATTATTTGATTGTCTTGATAGTATTAGTGGATCAGAAGTTATTATACATTTTAGACTAGTAGATGATTTTGGTCACCAGTGGCTGTTTGGGTCTTTATGGGTTAAAGATTCTATGCTTTCTTGTAGGCATGTTTTCTCTCACTAAACGTTTGGCGAATGTAAAACATTGAACTTTCTACAGCTTATTTACTCTACAACCACGCTTTAGACATTTTAATTGAACTTATCTTGGATTTCTCTGTCTGTTTCTTGAGTGTAGGTACATGCCACCCCATCCAGCAGCCTCGCTAAAGTGAAGGATCAGCCACATCATGAAAAGGAGGAGCACAAAGCAAAAAGAGAAGAGGAAGAACCTTCCACGTCCAAACAGGGCGAGCCGTCTCGTGTTCGCATCTTTGAAGGCGGGTAAGAACAACAGGGAGACTGTATTCTATTTTAATATTTGGGAATAATGACTGTGCCTCATTACGCAAGTAATCTGTTCTTCTGTTACCAACTGACGCCTGATGACAGCAAAACAGCAACTATAGGGAGCAGACAAGAGCGCACAGAAAATACAGTAACAGATGGGAGGCAGTGAGGCCCGCAGGGACTTCATTTGTACCTGCAGCCAAGCTTTTTCCTCTCACTGCTGGCATGGATGTCAATGTTTTAGAAGTGGAGAGATAGTAATGTCTGTCGAAGGGGAAAACACTCTAACTTCGCTTCGTGTGTTGCTCATTAGTACCTGTTTTTACGGTTATATAAATTACTGAGAGTATACAAAGGCGGAGTATGAATTGAACTGCCTGTAATCGTATACCTCTGACTGTCGTATAGGTATGTTTGTCATTATCTGCTATACACACCATGCACATATTCTCATATTTGTGCTTTCCATAAATGTCTGAGTGATAATTTCCAGTGCAGCTTGTCTCCTCCCAAGGTTTGCTGTGGAAATCTGTTCACACTGTCGCACATGTGGAAATACACAAGAAGGAAAAGCACAATAGTGGAGTGAAAGTAAAAGGGTTAACAGTGAATTTGGATTTTTTTTTTAGAGCAGACAGATCATCTTTATACCCTTAATTTGGATTATGTGTGTTTTTCTAATATGCTTGTGTCTGTGTATGCATGTGTGTCAGCAAAATACACATCAAGGCTTGTGTTTTGCATTAATGTGCATCCTGATTGAGTGTGAAGGAGTTGTCTGCTTAAAAGAAGATAAGGCAGTAATTACCAGTGCTCATCATTTGCAGCTACACATTACACACATTTAAGAAGTGATTTTCCATAAACAGCCTACAGCTCTCTCTCTTCTCTCCCCTGTTTTGTCTCTATCATACCCCTCCTCTCCTATTCATGCAGCTTACTTAGTGACAGTAAAGTACCAACTATGTTTTATTTTCTTCTTATTCACTTCCCAGCATCAACTCGGCGTCCTTTCACATTCTGTGGATCTGCTCTTCTTCTCTGTTTTCTCCATGTAATCATGCAAAATAAGCACAGTGACCCACTCTGGAAATTGCCTTGTACTGTGACTCTTTTAGGACTCAGTGTCCCCATCTCCCTTTTCAATTCACGACTCTGCGCTCATTTTATTTTGCAGAACAAACAACACTTTTATATATTAATATTCATCGTGGCACTTTGTTTATGTTCCAGAGACAGTGATGATTTCATCCAGGTCCAATTTCAGAGATGCCAAAGGGGCTGGCTGCCAGGCTCTCTGGGGTGTATTAGTATGACACACCTAAAGAAACAGATACGGGATAAAGGCAGCTTTCTCCACTACTAAGCATAGCACAGTGGCAGCAGAAGTCAGTGGAACATCAGCTTTAATCCTTCTCAAACAGCACAAGATTAACTGTTTCTCTCTTGTTTCTGTTAAAGCATATTGACTGATTTCAGTGTGCTCGGTTAACTTTGCAGATTTCTATAATACTGTAACTACGCTGATGAAATGTGTGTAACCTCTCCTTTGAGCGAACTTGTGTTAGGAGGATTAGCCGTGTCAAATGTCTTTCTGGCCAAATGGTGATTGAAGTATTTTGCTTCAGTACCTGAGGTATTGCCTTTTATTGCTGTTCAGCTCCTGCCTCTTTGAAATTCAGTGGCCTTATCAGTCAGTCACCGTCTGGTTGGAAGCAGTATTTTCTATAACAATATGCCACGGTGGTCATAAAGCTACAGAACAAGCGAGGGCAGCTTGTCGGTTGAGTTTACTGAGAGACGGGCTGCTGATTTAACGCCCAATGTGTGAAGTGCAACTTCAGTCTTGTTTTTCCTGAGATGCGGGAAGATATTTTTAGCAGTGACAAGAAATACATGCCAGCAAACAGTAGCCAGTCACTCAATGAAGGCAGCACAATGCCACAGTTGAGTCTATTTTACAGTCATGTAACAATTTGTTATGATTTGCTGTTATTGGTTCTGCCATACAACAGGGCACATTCACAGCTTAGGCTCTTGTTGATGTGGTGTGTGTCCTGTAATTAAACACAGGCTGCACACACTGGATGTTTACAATTCAGAATGTTTTGTACATCCCTTCATGAGTGCTGAGTGCAGATAGAGTTTTTCATAGCGGACAATTCATTCAAATATAAATTATCTGCGGTCCACTGTGTCCGCAAATAGCCCGTGGGCAAACATCAAGATTGTGTATAAACAATGTTTTTATAGACCAGACCTAAATGTGTTGCTTGATTTTTATATATAGTGTCTATTTTAGGTTGTTGGCCGTAGCCAGGCTTCCCTTCCCTCTCTTAAGTCGCTGCTGTTGTTGGCAGGGCCACAGCACAGCAGAATGGATGTTATTCTCTGTGTGCCCAGGCGGCTGCTGAGACTGAGTGCTGCTGGGGTTTTGGTGGGGCTTCCCCAGCCCGCCTCCATAAAGACAGCTTTGTTTCCTCGTTTGACTTGTATGTGCAAATGTTTTTGGTGTGTTGAAATGCATGTATTTGCACTTCCAGTCACTGCCAACATTAAAGCTGCTCTGATCAATACTCTCACATATTCGGTGTATCAGTTGTCTACATATAATGTGAAAGGGCTCATTTGATTTACATTACATTACATCTATGCATATGGCAGATGCTTTTTTCCAAAGTGACTTACAAAACGGAAGAACAACAGTACTTTCACGCTCTCCAGCTCAAAAATTAAAAGCACAATAAAATACACAAAAATAAAATAAAAACAAAAATAGATTAAAGATATAAAAACAGCTATAAAATTAACACATAAAAAAGGAAAAAACAGCAATAACATTAACCAATAAAACCAGTAAAAAAAACAATACCAAATAGAGGCCAGAACAGTAGAATAAAATAATAATGCCTTCAAAAACATAAAATGTTGACAGTGCTAGGACAGGAAGTGCTCTCTGAAGAGCTGGGTCTTCAGGAGCTTTCTGAAGACCTGCAGGGACGCCCCTGTTCTGGTTTTACTCGGTAGGTCATTCCACCTGTGCAGAACCATCCATGAAAACAGCCTGGATTTGACAAATACAGAGAATCATCACCCGAGTCAGTCCTTCTCTGCTCTTCTACACACTGATTAAGCCTCTTTGTTGTATTTTGTTTTTCACAGCTTCAACAAAAATATGCTGATGACTGTCTGCTTCCTGCCTGTCACTAACCACTTAACCAGGTAGCATGTAGCTGGTTAGACCTGATATTTTTCAAAACAGCAACTGGAGATGAAAACTGAGCTGAAAGTAGGACTAGAACTTGTACTGAATTCTAACGTTGCTCATGTGATATTAGAGGACACAATAAGGCTTTAGGCTGTTGTTTTTTTTTTTTTTTGTTGTTACTGGTTTTTTCTGACATGATAATGACTTATAATTGTCCCACAAATGAGTGGGATCAAGTCATTTATGCCAGGATTATAGTATAAGCCTAACAATAGTTTAGTTAAGCCCATACAGTTCACATAATGATGGAGGAGAGACATTTATTGTAGCTCTTGAATCCTGGAAAAGAAAAACTGCTAGGTGCCTGTCGGGGTTTGTGAAGAAAAACTAAATAGGGCAGATTTGACATAAATAATGGAAATGATTCTGTTACTGGAAAAAAAAATTCAATAAAAGTTACATGAATAAGGTGCTACAAGTTGGTGCTGAAAAAGTGCCAGTCTGTTCTCAAATGATGGAAAATTATGTGGAAAAATGATGGAAATAGGGCATTCAAGCTGTTTTTATATAGGTAAATGAAGATAATTCCAGTGATTATGCAGTGTTATTGTGATGCACTTGTGGTATAATAGTGACTGTGATATCTCAAAAATGTGGTGCTATTTTTAATTTAACCCTTTCATGCTTAGTGGTCGCTACAGTGGACAGCTGTTCAAAGGTTCTCTTGTATATTTATGGATTTTATTGTTTTAGTTCCATATCAGACAACACATGCACCATCCCAAACACTGTCATACATACCAGTACTGTCACTTTGGTGTTTTAGATCAGTGTTTTCCAACCTGTGTGGCGTGGCACAGTAGTGTGCCGTGAGAAGTCATCCGGTGTCCCATGGAAGATGATCTAATTTCACCTGATTTATTCTGTAAACAGCAGTGTGATATAGATCCATACGACAGCACACACCAGTGATCCACTCTATAACAACAGCCTCCTGCTTCCCTTTGCAAAATAAAAACTGAACTGTCGATAAGGCCCCCTCAGTACTGATGCACGGGTTAATGTGTTACCAATGAACCACAGGTGTCAGGTGGGAGGGATATGCCTCCCATACTATTATACTATTATCTGGGGGGTCTGTCTGAGGGTTCGCTGGTGTACCCCTCTGAGCTTTCTTGTTCCAAACGACCCGGAACAATGTCACCTGTGCACCCCAAATGTCCCTACCACAACCCCCCCCCCTTGTGGTGCGCCTTGTGATTTTTTTCTAATGTCAAATATGTGCTGTGGCTCAAAAAAGGTTGGGAAATGCTGTTCTAGATAAACCGGATCTGCAGTGACATTGTTGAGTGTTTTTTTTTTTTTTAAAAAGCTTTTTTTTTAAAAAAAAACAGAAAGGTTGTTTTTTTTTGCATATTATCTCCATGCAGGAATGTTCAAATGTGAGAACACATCAGATTAGCAGCATTAAAGATATTTTTATATACCGGCTGTAGCTCAGTTGGTAAAGCAAGTTGTCCACTGACCAAAGGGTCGGCAGTTCAAATCTGGCTCTGGCTGTCCACATGTCAAAGTGTCCTTGAGCAAGACACTAAATTGCACCCAGTAGCTATGGCAGCAGCCGCCTACTTGTGTGTGAATGGGTGAATGTCAGGCTTTGTAAAGCACTCTGAGGGCACCATGAAGGTGTGAAAAACATGCTATATAAATGCAGTCCATTTACTATTTCATCATATATCCATAAATACATGTTTCTTTGGTTGTAAAATTAAACACATGGTTTTGTAGCTGTACATATGTTCTTAAAAAATCCATCCCATTGTTTTTTTTCCATTCCCAAAAAGGAATTAAAACACACAGGGGGGGAAAAAAAAGTTGATTCAGGTTCTCATAGTTCATCCACGAAAGGGTTATTTACACAATGCTCAGTAATATGAGAAGTTTGTTTATGTGTGTTTTCGGATTAAAATCAGTGGTGTATATAAAAGTAGCCCTAATTTGAGATCCTTTTTTTTTGTTTGTCGCTCTCTCAGGTACAAGTCCAATGAAGAGTATGTTTACGTGCGAGGTCGTGGCAGGGGAAAGTACATCTGCGGAGAGTGTGGTATCCGCTGTAAGAAGCCCAGCATGCTGAAAAAGCACATCCGAACACACACCGATGTCCGTCCATACATTTGCAAACACTGCAACTTTGCCTTCAAAACTAAAGGTACGAGGATGACTCTGAATTGTGTCAGCTAATTTATGCCCCGTGATCCTGCTCTACCTCTGTCGCAGTCTCGAGGTCAAGGGAAATTTTAATGTGCTTTTCTTGTTCCTTCCTAGGGAACCTCACAAAACACATGAAGTCAAAGGCTCATGGGAAAAAATGCCAGGCGGTAGGAGTGTCTGAGTCATCATTGGACGAGCCGGAGAGCGAGGAAACAGGTACTTAAGAGAGGATGGGGAGGCATTTCACATATTTCCCTTCTACTGTAGAGAAATATTGGAGCACAGCTGGATGAACTTGTGCCTGTGAAGAATTGGAGCTGTTCGGTACTGACAGCTTATGCAACACCATGTTCTATTCTCCTCCCTTTGGCCTTGCATAAGAAATATGAAAAAGTATAAGATAAATAAATGAAGAACACAGAGCATTCCACCGTCTCCTGATGCTGTTGCTGCAGTTTGTACACCTTGTTCTCAAGGATTGTGTTGCTGAATGTGACAATACACATTCCGACACTTCAGTCTATCTGCTGTCAAAGCCACAAAAATTACCTTACATCCAGCTGCCTCACGATCTGCCCCCTAACCTTCCTCTACTAGACCTCCATCGCTGTCTCTTTTTTGCTGACAGACTACACTCATTACAGCCAAGGACTCACCATTTAAACCGTCGTGCCATTCACAAGGCTGCAGTGATAGTTGTGAATAGAGGCATGGCGCTATTCAATTAAATTCCGGTCTTTTCATCCTCGCTCTATTTATAACACAGGTTTGATGGGTAGTGGGTGAAGTTTGTCAGAACAGATACAGAACACTGTCCTAGCTCTTTGTGCTTGTTCCTGAAAATTGTTCTATTCATGAGTTTGTACGACTCTCACGGTTGGTTTGTCACGGTCATGGACTGACCATATGCCATGTTGGGAGGATGGCTTTTAAAGTCAGTATAGATAAGAATATGTGCTCTTAACCCTTTTGGTGCATGAATTACGAAAACCTTAGTTAAGTTTTTTGTCCTTTAGTGTTTTTATTCCTCTTCAGGCCTGAAAAAAAAATAACGTGATTGACATTTTTTGAATGAAACTATTTTTTATGGTGTTACAAAAATGTCCACTCATTTGTACACCGTGTTTAATTTTTGAAACAATATCAGAAAGTGATATACTTCAGTATTTTAATGCAGCTAATCTGATGTTTTCTTTCATTTTTACATACTCAACTTCTACTCTCATGCTAGTTATGACTCACTTCATGTAGATCACAGGTGTCAAACATGCGGCCCGGGGACCAAATCCAACCCGCGAAAGGGTCCAATCCGGCCCGTGGGGTGAATTTGTTCTATGCAAATATTACACTTAGAATATTATCAATCAAAGACATTAAAATCATTTTAGTTTCAGTTCCACATTAAGCCCAGTTCAAACTCCAGTGGATTAGAACCAGTAAAATTCTATCATAATAACCTATAAATGATGACAACTCACTCAGGCTTTTCTTTGTTTTAGTCAAAAAAGCAAAATTACCTTAAAATGTTTACATTTATAAGCTGTTCTGTCAGAAAAAAAAACAGAACAACCTCAACAAATACAAACAACTTTAAATGTCTTAAGAGACTGAAGTGTAATTGGACCAATATTCTGCTTGTTTGTAAATGTTGTGTATATTTGTAGATCCACTGTGATCTGTAAGTATTCGTGCACATTTGTAAATGATAAACTGAGACAGAATATTGTTAAAAGAAATTTCACTTTTTTCAAAATTATTCAAGTTATTCACATTATTTTAGGGAATAGACTGTAAATGTAAAGTTTTCATTATGTAATTTCACTATTTTCACTGTAAAACATAAAGAAATGTATGGAGTTGTCATTATTACCTCCGCCAAGGAGGGTGTGTTTTACTGTGCGTTTGTTTGTTACTTTGTTAGCAACAACTCAAAAAGTTATGGATGGATTTTGATGAAATTTTCAGGAACTGTTGGAAATGGCACAAGGAAGAACTGATTAAA
>JAQQZY010000009.1:14537396-14567178 GCA_030068375.1 Ostorhinchus rueppellii
TTTTCAACATTAATAACATGTAAACTTACATTCAACCAGCAGCAGTAGCATTATTTCAGTTTTTTGCTAGAAAAACTCGCAAAACTAGCAACTACAGTGATAGAGAAAACCACTGTGGTACCCCATGGTGTGGAAAACAGAAAGTTAATAAATATAAAATAAGATCAAGTATTGCACATCTTTGCCATATGAATATTGCACACTCAGTTATCGCAATAATGATATTTTTGCGCTATATTGAGCAGCCCTGTATTTCATATTGCAATACATGTTGCAGGGTTAAAAAAAAGTTTTTTCAGTTTTTTCCAGTATTGTGCCGCCCTACCTGTGTGTGTGTGTTGTGTGTTGTCTGCTTTTGCTCATGTCGCTGTGTTAACTACTTTCTAATGCTTTTCCATTGAGATGCATTGATGCTGTGCAGGAAAAGTAAGGACTAACCTTGACCGTGTTTACTTTTTTTTTGGTTCAGCCTCACATGTTGCTCTACATTTAACTAGTTCCCTTTACATTTTGCACTAATATGATAAAGAGGTTGTTAAAAATCATCCTAATGTGCAGTTCTAAGCCAACCCCAGTCACTGTTATGTAAGATTTCCCTTGGCTAAGTCATTATAAAAGTCAAAATTCTCCTTACGCCGTTTATTTTTCTGGTTGAAACTCATTATACGCCAGCACAGGTGTTCAGTTAAGCTACTGTATTTTTAGTATACACATGAAAAATGGAACAGCACAGCTCTTTTTAACAGACGATGAAACAGGAAAACAGGGCCATCATCATCACCATCATCATCATCATCATCATCATCATCATCATGTGACGATCATTTCCAAAGCAGTGAAATATTGAAAACAATACGTTTATTTAAAACAAAAAACAAAAAAAACTGTAATGGCATCAAAACAGGGGTTGGCATTGATAACGTTTCACTGAAGTTTAAAACACAGACATCAAATATTATATTATCTCATTTTTATCATTTTTTTTGCATTCTGATGTGTTTCTGAATGAAACTCATATTTTTATTTGTCACTGTTTTATCAGTAACAGTTTATAATTTCAATGGTGTTTTTCCTTTTTGATCAGTTTTTTGTTTTACCGCTTACTGTGTTTTTTTGTTTTTTTTTGTTTTTGTTTCAACAACAACGACATAAAGAAACAGACTTACTTGTGGTTTGGGAGCTCCAGATGAACTTGTAGATGACATTTTTAGATGGCTCATATACTCAAGGGTCTAATAAGTCCGGCGGGATCCAGCCGACTGAGCCAAGTGTTGCTGTTCTTACTATGCAAATAATATGCAAATCGCACCTTCTTAGCCCGTCCCTTCAAACCCTACCCTCCATGCCAAAAAGGTGACGTAAAGTTGAAACTGAAAAAACACAGTAAGCGTTAAAAAAACTGTGATCAAATTTTTAAAAAATCATCAAAATGTATAAACTGTCATTGATAAAATAGTGACACCAAATAAAAATAATGTGTTGTTTTGGGTTTTGTTTTGTTTTTTTATTCGAAAACACGTCGGAATGTAAAAAAAATAATAATACAGATGAAACAAGTGCTGTCAGGCACAACAAACTCCGCCCCTCGCATGAATTGTAACTTATTTTGGCATTGATCCAGTTGATGTCATCATATCTATGCATGTGCTGATATCAACATATCATCTGCCTCTATGTGTGTGCCAAGTTTGAAGTGACTTGAAACAAAACTGATGTTTTTATTTACATTTTAAGTAAATGTGAGAACAAAAAATATTTAAAGAATTCATAAATCATGTGAACTTTGACCTACTTTTACCAAAGTGTAACCACATCTTTTCTGGGTCACTGGCAAGCTACAAACCAAATTTGGTATGAATTCAACCAATAGTTTTGCTGCTCGAGTGTTAACAACCAAAGAAACAACCAAACAAAAAAATAAAAGTTTTACAATGCCAATGTTTCTTTTTTCAGTTTCAGCATGTGTTTTCAATGTGAAATTTTATTTTCATTGTCAAACATTAAAGTCATTGGCTTGGCTGTGTTGTAGCAAGATTAGACTTATTAAATTTGATCAAGAAAAACATTTAAAAGGTGGCGTGGCTGTGGCTCAGTTGGTAGAGCAGGTTGTCCAATGAGGCTTCTCCATGTGTCTGTGTGGGTTTTCTCCGGGTACTCCGGTTTCCTCCCACCATCCAAACACATGCACTGATAGGTTAATCAGTTAATCTAAATTGCCCATAGGTGTGAATGTGGGTGATTGTTCGTCTCTATATATCAGCCCTGTGATGAAGTGGCGACATGTCCAGGGTGTACCCCGCCTTCGCCCTTAAGTAGCTGGGATAGGCTCTAAGTGACCCCCGTGACCCTAGTGAGGATTAAACGGGTTCAGAAGATGAATGAATGAATGAAAAACATTTGAAAGTCTGGCATCAAAAGAGGCTCATTTGCTTTGCCAAGAATTCGAGTTGCAACAGCGGTAAAGTTCACAGTAGAGCCAATGAAGAAGTGTCACTGGTTGTGTTGCTGGACGTGGTCTTTAGGTGTAAGTAGTATGTGCGTACCTACCTCAGTCTGCCTGGCTGATGAAGTGGCCCGGCCCAGTCTGTTATCCAGGTCAGGCCAACAGGTTCTGGGCTCATGTGGATTGGCTCAGCTCTCTCTGGAAGCCGGCCCGGTGTGGAGGCTGTATGTGGGGCACAGGGAGAGAAAAGGAACGCTGTCAAACACACAAGCTCTCCATCTTTAGAAACAGCCAAGATGCAGCCAAACGCTAAGAAAACTCTGATCTATCCAGGCATAATGACACAGCTCAGTTCTCTGGATTCCTCCGAGGCACAGTTAGACAAGGTTTTCTGAAGACACTCAAACCTCAAAAGGAATCAAGGCACTAATTCGGGGGTCCATTCGGCACTCTTCCCTTCCTTTCTTCCAGTTCAGAGAAAGTCTTCACTTTCTTCCTTTCGTTTTTGCTTGGCTCTCTACATTCAAACCCTAAACAGCACAGCTCTCCTTGGCAAACATGTTTCAAAGTCATGCTAATGCATTCAAGACTGCTCAAATTGTGATAAGAGACTGGAAGATGTGCATAAAATGGTGTCTGGGGGCTTAAAAAGAGGTGAGCAGCATGATAAACACCCTCTGCTATTACTGAACAATAGTAGTAGCAGTGAAACGTTGGCAGCATACATACTGTACGCCTGATCAATGAACCTTCGTGTGTCAAATGAACTGGTTTGTCCTTCATTTCTTCCACTATATAAGTTCACTCAGTGAATAGATGCTGTAATTTTGGTGTATTGTTTTCATGTTGAAGGGGAGCAGCATCTCAGACATTGTTGACCTTTACGCAGCTCTAATTGAGAGCCCTGATTGAATCTGCTCCAGTTTTCTTCTGCTCTATCCTTTATGTTCACACTTGATTGATTAAGAGTTTTTGTCAGAAGAGGAGCATTACAACTTTAAGAAGTAATTAAAGGAGACATTTTTAGGTGAGTGTCTTCTCATTCTATGTAGATGCTGCATTTGTAAGTTGGGTACATAGTTCTGACTTGACGTTTTGGTGATTTTCTTTGAACTTTGAGGCCAAAACAGCATATTGAACAGTTTTGTGGAGAGTCTGTTTACAATGTGGTTAAAGTCTAGTGTGTGAGATTTAAATCCCTTTTTCTATTTTGGCTCAAAGAGTTGTTAAGTGTGTGTGTAAGTGCTAGGTTTGTTGAGTCGCATTGTACCACATAACACAGATTACATTGGACATGTATTATGGGATGCATGTATTGTGCCGAACACACATTTGGCTGCTGCACACATCAAGTTGAAAGCATAACTCGTCTTTCTCCCAGGAATGGTAGGCATCTTTGAGTGAGTGCTGACCTGTGCTATGAGCCAAGGAGGGAGGGTCAGCGAATGAGGGGGAGAGAGAGTCCAAGTCCTGGAGGAGGGAAGGTCTTAAGGAGATTGCAAGAGGGAGGGATCAGGGAAGGACTCAAGTGAACGGTGTTGAGGAAGGGTAAAGGAGAGAAAACACAGAGGGGGAGAAGAAACAGAGACAGAGACGGTAGACGTAGTTGAAGCAGGACAAAGGCAGGTGTAGCGGCTCATCTGTCCAGGTTGGTGTGCAGTGTGTGGGTGCAGGACAGGTAAAGGCCCCTCAGGGGGTGGATCATGGGACAGAGTCTTCCTGTGGAGAACCCAGCTCAGGACCCACAACAGCACAGCAACGGTGGTGAGTTTCTGCACCCACTCGTAAATAACTGACTTCTGTGCATCTGCAGATATAGAGCCCTCCACTAATGACACTGTCTGCACGACATTATGTAGTTTTTTCAAAGGGAGAGTGTAAAAGACAGATAAGAGGAGGATTGTATAATCAACTTTGCTGTCTCCTCTCTCGCTAGCCCCCCCCCATACTTTCACCACAAGGAATGTTAAATCACTGGGATCATGTGGAAGAATCTCAGCTGTGTTTTTATACACTCGTGCATTTGTTGCGCACTTATTTTAATTTTAGAAGAGCACAAAACAATAAAAAAAGCGCATTTTTATTTTATGTGCAATTTGTTTGAAGCATTTTAATGTAATTTTGCTTCCATTCCAATAGTTGTTTGTGTTTGTTTTAATATTACAGAATGTGAATCTATCCCCCAAATAAATCTTCTGCTTTAGGACATGAGCTTGAGTTAAAGAAGCAAGTGAATATTTTTAGAACATTAACTATTACTTTATAATGAATGTTTATATTGCCTTCAGTGGTAGGCTTTAGTTGTGGTTTCTGACTTACTGCTACTATGAGTTTTATGTTTTCTATGATCAGTCACTGTGATCATAACTTCTTTGTGTTGTCAGTGAAGTAGATTAAATTTCATAATCTGCCCTGGCAATGGGTAGGCTTATAATGAGGATGGAGGTATTTCCGAACTCGCTGGACCCGGGGCTCTTATGTAAGTGATCAGGACGGCTTGGCTAGCAGATTGTCTAAAGACCGGCCTCTTGTGAACCAACAATCTCTTATAACTAACCGCTTACTCACCTGACCGAGGCTGCTGTGAGTCATTGAATCATGAGGTCGGAGGGAAATCTGGCCTCTCTGGGAGATGTTTGAGAGAGTGGTGGGCGTGGCTTCAGGACAGGGGTACGTCAGACGATCACACACACACTCACAATCACACACCCCCGTGTTTCCTGACTGGTATGCGTTATCTTGGCAGAGCTCCTGATTACAGAGCATGACTACTAGACTTGTGGATGGGGTTTAGTTCTGAATGATATATTGTATATGAGCAGTAAATCTGGATGTCGTAACTCTGAGCGTATGGACTTGTTCTTTGTAGCTCTGCGTCTCCATGAGCAGTACAGTGGACTGTTACAGAGTGTGAGGGGAAGAGGTTGTCTTTGTTCTCGGTCACAGAATCAGGGTGGAGTGCCGTTTCCTCCCTGTGTTTCCAGTCACCCCCCCACCCCCAGCCCCCATCCATAACTCCTGGACTTTTTCTCTTTGTAGCTCTTTTTTTTTTTGAAGCCTTTACTCTCATTCCAAGTTCGGAGTCGCACACAGCTGTAGTGTCTCCACACACCAGACCTCCTCTCACTACAGCTGAAACAATGGCATGTTGTGTTTTTGATCACAGCTCTCATGAATGTGATAATTAAGTAGGATGGACTTAACTTTTTGTCATTTTTAAGGGTGTTTTTTTTGTGTGTGTGTGTCTGTGTCATTGGAGCGATATGTTTTAATCGGGCAATACAGCGTGACGTACTGTTCAAAGGATATGGTCAGTCACCTTTTTCAAATGGATGACTACTGCATGGGCTGAGTCTTCTGCGATCGTCATCTCTGCAGTGCTCTGGAGTGTGCAGGCCTGGCACAGCTAGCTCTTATCCTGCTTCACTGGCTTCAGCTGAGCCACTGTGTCAGAGGCTCTTCTGACAGAGCAGTCTGCTGTGTGAAACCCTGAGTTCTGGATCACAGGGAAGCTGCCTTAAGCAATGCTTAATCTGGATGTTATGGCAGCTGCTCTGAATCCACAGATTTCTACCTCGCCAATTTAAGATGGATTTTCATGGTGGGGACTTGTTCTTTGAACCTGGACCGTCTTTGCTCTAGTTTGGAGCAACTTTCTGCAACTAGTCCATTGGGTATTTTCTTTCTCAGATATTGACGCTTTGGATATAGAGGACTATTTGTTTTGGGATTGCTGAATGCTCCCTACTTCTCCATGGCATGCTGTTTCAAGTCCCGCCACCATGGAAGCTGGACTCTCAGCCCCGCTCTTCCAGGTAGAACAGCTGCGATGTTCGTTATTTACAAAGCTGTAAAAGAAAACCTAAACCATCTTAAAAAGAAGACTTATTTTAACTCAAAAGTGACTTTAAAGATCTCTGTTTTTCATGATGACCTGGCTCCCAATCACATTCAGTAAGCATTCAGGTCAAATTTTCCCCTGCCAGCAGCATTGAGGTGGTCACATAGAATAGTGGTTAAAGAGTCTGTCCTTCACTTGCAGAAAAATATGGTTTAATCCTGTGTCAGCAGGCGTACTCGATGCTGAAATGTCCCTTTGCAAGATACTGAATCCCTGCCAGCTCCAGTGGTGCCGATCCACAGCTAACCCTGACTTCCTCACTGGAGTGTCAAACGAACAGTCAGCTTCCACCCAGGAATGATATTATTGTTGCTGTATTCCTGTGCCCTTTCTTAGACTGCAGCGTAAGCCATATCAGTATGTACGTACTGCGTGAGGGCATATTGTTGTGTGAATCAGACTGCAAAGCATTCTTGTCGCCAAGACATCCTGTGTGCACATGAGACTGGATGTTTGAAATCCGTTCCTATTCTCTATCCACTGGTAAATATTATGTCTGCTGAATGCAGCAGCTGCAGCCTTGAGAGTCAGTGTTTGAGTCTCTCCTGTACTCAGCACCCTGTCAGTTGACTTGTCAATCACAAAAGCCAGAACATGTAACCATGACTGCAGAATGCCATTTAATAGAGCACTTGGAGCCTCAATGCCAGCTCATAATGTTCAGCATCCTTTAAAAGGTTTCACCTCTCAGTGACTTACTGCATGTATGTATCACAGCTGACAGCGTTTTCTGCTGCTGTGACTGCATCCATGTGTGTGCCTGTCTTTGCTATAGAGGCAGTGAGGGCTGAAAGGCTGATAAGGCACTAGTCTCCATACAGCAAAGGAATGTGAGCACTTGACAGTGAGAAATCCTGGCCATTTGCCATCCTCAGACCTTTCCTGTTAACTGTGGATGTGTGGAGGAGTCCATGAGCTCTCAGCATCACCCTGCCAAAGCACACTCAGTCCCCGAGAACTAACAGCTAAAGATAATAACAGCCGTAATGAGCACAGCCCTCTTTACAAAGGCAGCAGATGATCTCAGCTCCAACAGAAAACACTACTGTCACAATATCAACACTACTAACCGTCCTGTGTTCCTGTATGCTGTCATTCAGTTGAGTGTATCCTGTTAATACTTTTGTCTTTCAGATGATGAAGCTGAGCAGCACCACAGCACAATGGTGGGAGAGGGGGGCAGCATGGGAGACAGCACCCCGAACCCGAAACGCAAGGGCAAGCTGTCGACCCTTGGCAAGATCTTCAAGCCATGGAAGTGGAGGAAGAAGAAAAGTAGTGACAAGTTCCAGGAAACTTCAGAGGGTTTGTTTTGAGAACTTTATTGTGTTTGCAGTGTGAGTGCCCACCTCTCCACCTGTTTTGTTTCACACCACTTACATTAAGCTTTTGTGGACATTCTTCAATGCAGCTTTTCCTGATGAATGCATTTGTTTATACCTACAAGTTAGAAAATCAGACGCTTATTGAACTGAACTGAAAAATAATTGGGATTTTATAGATCATAGATATCACAGAACATGGGATGCTTCTTAACTAGAATAACTAGCTGGAAATAATAGCTATTGTATCCACATGTATTTATTTGTTTAATTATTTATCAGTAATAAAGCCAAAGATTGAACAGTGTTGCATTTTTTAACTGTTATTATGTTAGTTTGTCCACTATTACTACCACTTACAACAAGAAAACAAGTTGCTAACAGAAATATCCCATTGATCGAAGGTCTTTCGGCTTGTCTCGCACACCTCATGTGACCTGTTGTTCAGCAAAAGGATCTTAAAAAAGAAACTTTTATGTGTAACATGCTGACATAAATTGTTTTTCTTGACTGTAGAACTGGAGAGGAAGATGTCGACGAGGCGTACGAGGCAGGAGCTCATAGAGCAGGGAGTGTTGAAGGAGGTCCCGGACAACGGTAAGAGCGCGTCTGTGATTCATCTGATCTCTGAGCACAGCAGCGTCTGTATCTGACAGTAGCGGCCCTGAGGCTATCACACCCACACAGACAGTACAGTTAAGTCATCAGTACGTTCTAGCAGGAACACTGTCCCCCTATCCAGCAGGTGCCTGAGACATATTTAAAACAGGCAAATTTACTTTCACCTTGCTTTTTTTTTTTTTTTTTTTTTAAGTAACGCAATATCTTTTTAAAATGGCATGCCACTCTCTGGAGCTGAGGAAAAAGTGGAACGAATTGTGCCCTGCAGCGAAATAGCTTTGAGAGGGTTTTGTGTGAGCGTTAGCTGACCCTGCTGCTGCAGAAGCCCATTTATTAAACCTACAGCTGCTCCTTCATCACACTAACAAACACACACTCCGTCTGCCGGGCTTCAGTTAAGGGCACCTTACATTTATTCCTTGTGGGATTGATTAGTCTATTGATTTTTCTTTTCTTAATGCAATTTTTAAAACATTGTGAAAAATGAATCATAATACCACAAAAGTTGAGTTCTGTTTTTGTGACAAACAGTTTAAATCCAAAGGCATTTATATAGACATATGTCTCCTATACAATAAGAAAGAAAAAGTTATTAATCCAACTTGGAGATATTTTGATTATTTTTTACATAATTTTTTAGTTCTTTTTTATTATTTATTTGGCATTGTTACATTTAAATAAAATAAAAGGACTCCTCCTATTTAGAGTAATTTAGTCAGGCATATAAGAAACTGTCTCAATACTGATATACAGACTAAAAATATCATAGTCACTAACATTAAGACAGAATAAACAGAACACAGTGTGCAACAACACAATGTAAAACAATATAAATGACAAAAACTAATAACTAGAGACAAAAATCAAAAATGAAGGAATGTCAAGTTTCAGGAAGTGAAGGAACATTCAGTTACATAAGTAGTTGTTGAAATAATAAATCATGGTCTATAAATACTGCCGGTACATTGATTAGGTCATCGTCACTCGAAAAAGACTTGATCAGCAGATGTCGGTCAGGTCAAATAAAAAGTCCATTAAAGGGATTGCTTTAAAGGAACTGTTGCTCTTTAAATTCTTCATTTTAACAGTAACAGTTTCAATAATCCACCCGGTTATCAGATTACTTTTACAGTCTACACTAGAAACTGTCATATGGATGAGCTTAACTGAATCTAAATCAAACTGATTCTGGGTCAGTGACAGTATCCAGCCCCAGTAGTGTTGGGGGTACATATTCACTTGATCTGATTCATGATCTTTTGTTTGTTTTGTTTTACAGATGCAAATGCAGATACGCAGAACCTGAAGCAGCCCTATGTGAAGAACGGCCACACTCTGCCAGTGAGCGCTGGAGGAGGTGGAGTGGGCGTCGGCGGAGGCAGGAGCCCGTGTAACCAAGGCAAACTCCCATCAGAATCGGACTTTAGGATAAACCCGGCCTGGCTGTCTCAACCAGACGACCGTCGGGGCCGCTCGCCTTCGGACGGAGAACGCCGGGGGGCTCCTGGCTCCAGGGGCACTGGACTGCACGAGGACATGCGTAGAGGGGGTGGGGTAGGGGTACGTGGACACGGAGAAGGAGACTGGAAGCCTAATATGGCCTGGCAGGGACAGATTCATGGGCAGATGGACGAGGGCAGACGTGGCGGACGGCTTCATCCAGACGATGGGCAGAAGAGGCCTGGTCTGAAGAAGGCCCCATCAGAGGACGGCAGGAGGAGTCGAGCTGCAGAAGTGGACTGGAAACCCACGCTCCCCCGACATGCGTCTGCTGAGGAGGGACGGGCCCGCAGAGGTGAGTCACCTCTAGTTTGCATAATTTCTCCCCTGCTATGTGAAATTTTCCACCTACTTGAAAAACTGTAATCATAACATCCCTCTTGAGTTTTGTACTTAAGTCAATAAAGTCAGAAAAGCTGTGTGCTTTACAAGTTGTCCTCCTTCATCTATGTTTGAGGATTGCTCAGTCTCGCCATCACTCTCCTGCCTTTTGTGCTGTCCTCCCAGATATAGACAGACTCTGTGGACTCCCAGGGGTTCTGCTCCAGCTACGCTTCTTATTCAGGAACATGAGGGAATAACTCGTCCTCTCTTCTCCGCTCCTAATTAATGTGGCACGATCACTATACCCATTATTGCCCTTTAATGCTAACGCTGTCATCTTAGTGATAATTGGTGAAGAGCTGCTGCTAATTGATTTTACAGAAACATTACACTTTGAGAAATAGTGGATGCTTTGTGCTGTTTTTAGATCTCAGTTGTCAGCTGATACCACTTGTCTCAGACCAAGTGCAAGATGACAGGAAATCAAAATGAGGCATACCGGTGATACCAGTGCATGTATGATCTGCTCATCAGTCTGATTCTTTATAGATTCTTTTGGTGATTACTAAAAAAGTATGCCGACATATCTTTTTCATTATTAGCAAATTGTTAGTCTCGTAGCATAATTGCCTAAGTCATGTTTTTTGTTAAATTGTGATATTGCGTTACTTTACTCTCCTGACTCTGCTACTTCATTTTGCATCATTGGTTATGTTCTAAAAAATATGATTTAGGTAATTAAGCAATGAGATTAAGGAAATGTTTTTCTTCATACAATAGACTTTTCCTGTTCTTTGCCAAGACTTGTTCATGTTGTGAGTTTCTAAACAATATAAATGCGTATTACATGCTTTTATATGTGCAGAGGATTCTAATGGATCAGTTTGAAAGCAGCTCTCAGTTTTAACATGCAACTTACAACTAGGGATGCACCGATACCGATACTGGTATCGGTATTGGCACCAATACTTCACTAATATACTCATACTCGTACTCGTCAAACGGTTGCCGATACCACCAATGTCCATCCGGAAAAAAAAAAAAGTCCCTCCGAGAACGCACAAACCGGAGACACCGCAGAATTCACAGCCCCATACGTTCCAGTGAGTTGTTTCTATCGGCCCCCAACCAAATAAATAATCAGAAATGCCAGTTTTATTTTAATTCGATTTTTATTATCAACTGAACGTTTTTCAGCTTTAAAAAACAAGGGACCACTTTAATGGGTTTGCCATCTTAATTAAACTTACGACTGACACTAGCTAATTTTCAATCAAAACCCAAAACAGTCCTGAATAGCCGAAATATGGAGTATCGGAAGTACTCGGTATCGGCAAGTACTGAAATGATTGTACTCATACTCGTATCAGTTTTCAAAAAAAGTGGTATTGGAGCACCCCTACTTACAACAGAACAGACTAGGAATGAGCATAGATCATGTTCACAGTCTTGGTGACAAACTCATTTCCATATTGGAGATTAATAAAGCTAATCTAATAATAAAAACACTGAATAAAACCAATCCACAGGGAAAGGCAACCACTTTGTTACATTTATAGAGAAAAAACAATGGAAGACAAATTCTTTCTTTATCAATAATTAACATATTTGCTAATGAAATGATATTTCCTCCAACTTTTGCATCCCTGCTGGGCACTTCTGTCTTTGTCACCTTGCATTTTCTGTTCATTCTCTCTCTAATGCTGCCTCTTTCTCCCTCTCCCACTTTCTTTCTATCTTTATCTCTTCTCTGTCCTGCTTTTCTGTCTCTGCTCTCTGTTCTTCATGCTCACTTCCTCCTTTTCCTCTGGATTATTTCCTCTTTGCTTCTGTGACATCACACTGATAAAGCCTCGCATGTAAATAAATAAGTCAACTGCAGGACTTTTGCTTTGAGGGAATGTGTGGGAGCAACAGTGCAGGGGCTGATTGGGGAGGCTAGGGTGGGCAGAGGGAGGTGGGCTTTAGTGGTAATTGCAGCCGCCTACACTGTTTATTTTCACAGCTGATCCCCGGATAAAGCTATTCTCAAACAAGTGCTATCACAGAGAGCGCTGTAAGTGGAGAAGCAGCGGAAAAGAGCTCGCAACTCTGTGCCTGAGCTGAAACATTTCTAGACGTGTAGAGAGGTATTTTGTGGTGTTACTAATTCAGTAATGGCTGACATGTAGAGCAATTTGTGAGCACCAGAAGTAAACTGTTTTTGGTGTCCTGGTCATTTTAAACCCCTCCAGGATGCAGGATTTGTATAACCTTCAGGGGGGTTATTTTGCCATAGTGACCAGCTTGTTGTATATTACCCAGCTACTTCATTAAGAAATCAGCAAGTTTACAAAAAATTATATGAAAAGGATTGGATTGATTTGAAGGTGACATGCAGTAGTTGTTCTAAATAGTGTGTTTTTAGGAACTAAAGCTCCGAGTCTGTATGTTTTGAATAGTTTGTTTCTTTCTATGATAATAAAACATGGTGTGTGTGTGTGTATAAGACATTTATGGACATTATCTTGGGCTTTGGGAACCACTGATCAACATTTTTTAATTATACAAACCAAACGGTGATCTACAACTCTAAATTTCTGACAAATGAAACCAACAGTGCAAATGAGTTGCAGCTCTACATAGATGAAACTGCTCGTGTTTTTTGTTATACATAAATAACAGACAGTAGAAAGCTGCCAATCACAATCTAGAACACAGTAAAGCTTTGCACTAATTGTTCATATATCACAACCTCGCTGCTGTAGTTATTTGGGTGGAATGAACTTGTGTTATGCAACATCTCCCCTTGGTATTGCTTTATTCACAGAGTCAGAAAGCCATTTCATCCCTGACCCGGAAGCCTTACGGGACACTCTACGTGAACCTCTGCCTCCAAAACAGTCCGTCATGCCCCCTAAATGGCTGATGAGCTCCACCCCTGAACCCAGCAACGAGGGTCTGCCGCGCACTCCGTCCAACCACACGTCGGCGCAGTATACTTCTCCCTCTATCCCGTCGGTGACAGTGTCCAAACCTGTCCGGTCCATCTCTTCTGCGGGTGCGTCCACCCAGCAGTGTTCGTCTGTAGTCCCGACCTCCACCTCTCAGGCCACCAAGCAGCCTCCTCTGCCTCCACCAAAACCTGTGAACAGGAGCAACGCTGCAATGCTTGGTGAGTTCATGTGCAGCCAACATTGTCAGCCACAAATATGCATTTTGAACACCCAAAATCGTGCTCAGTCAGTATGTCCTTCTCCCGCTGGTGGAAAAATAATATGTACTTTTATGAATCATTGCACAACTGATGGCAAAGAGCAGAGTTTTCAACACAGCTTCACACAGATCCTGGTAATGATGTTATCTAAGCAGCTTGAACAGCTTTTCCCCTGCTAATTACTTAGTACGCCTGGACTATTTTAGCAACAATTTCACCCAGTATTTTACCCTCTGAAGATAACGGGGACTCTTGTGGCTATGGGCTGCGACTTACACAGATGCTGTGTAGTGCTCGCAACACATTAACTGAGGGTGTGCTTCATTTGGGATTTCTTTTTCTTAATTCCAATTTGCACAAAGTCGTCTCCTTTGGAGTTTTAATGATTGTTTTGATGACTTTGTACTCCGCTAAAAGTTTGCACTTGTCGTTGTGCTTCATTACATCTGCGTGACTTTAATCTGCAGATTTGAGGTGTTTTATTCTTCTCACGTTAATGAGTCAAGTCAAATGAAGCAGATGTATTTATATCTTTTAATACTGCTTATAGCATGTATTATTTTAAAACATGAAAATGATGAACAATGTTGGATGTTTTCTCTAGACAAATTTAACATTTAATGCTTGCTTTATTCAATGAAAATGTCGACAAAATGTTAAAAATATTAACTGTGAGATTTGACGAAGATAACCTCCAGTCTACTGATGGCATCCTGGACATATGGTAATGTTGGAATAAAAAAAAAAAAGATTATTTTTCTTTTGGGTCGGCTTAATCAGATTAATCCACTCATTTTTGCAGGGAGTGAGTTATTTGTATGAGTGGTATGAGAGGCCTTTTAGGGACACAACAACCTCATAGTGCACATTGTCTAAACCACATCATACCATACACCTGCATTCATTAAACAAAGCTGAAGGCCTCCGTCTCCTCCCTGTTAGTCTCCGCCCTGCAGGGGGGAGAGAACGCTCAGCTTCCACTCTACTGGTCCTGCTGGAAGCGCGAGTGCGACTATGATGTCTACCTGTCCCTGCCCGTCTACCTGTGTCGGCGGGCTGGAGGCCTGCGCTCAGGTAAAATGATGCCAGACGGTATCTCTGTGGCCTGGGCGTCCGTGTCTGGAATGCCCTCATCATGTCGCGTTCTTTCTAGCTTCCAGCAATTTTCCCGTCAATGCATTTAACTTGTTGATTGGCCTTTGCTTCTCTTTGGATGCAGTATATAAGGGCCGCATGCGCATAAGGTGTGAATGATGAGTGTGCTGGGTGCTTTGCCAAGTGTATATGAGAAATGACTAATGTACGAGTGAGCAGTGGTTTATTGTCAAAGCTGTGCTTACTGTACTTGTCTGGCATGTGAATAAGGGGAGACCCTTTAGCAGGTTTTACGTGAAGCCGGCTATGCATCAATGAAGAGCTACTGGGCTAATGCAGCCAGCTTCTGTTCAGCTGGGATGGATGAATGGATATGGATGACTGGAGATGTGTGGAAGGAAGAATGGATAAAAGACAGGAGATGAGGACGGGTTTGTAAAATAGGAGCTTGACTTATTAAACATGGTAAGAGGTAATCCTGCTCAATGTAATCTAAATGTAGAGCTACCGTTTGTGTCAATTGCTGATCTCTTCTAATGCCTCAGTGACAAAGCTTTGAATGTTTTTTTTAAAGCTATGCTACGTTCTACACCTTTTTATGGCAAATGTACAAATGTGCATGTACATTTTAAGCTTTGTGTTTAGCTGCTTTATATTGAAAGGATTTTCATGAATACAGATTGGATGCAGGTTTAGATTCTGGCTGTTTAGAGCATGCAGGCTGTGCATACCTTTTTTGTCTCTGTGACCTGGGGCGCATTTTGCGTATATACTGGTTTGTTAGGGTTGTATGTGCATTCATGCTGAAATACTCATGTGATATGACTCACTGTATTTATGCATCACGCTCAGTCAAACATGTAATGTGAGTATTTATTTATTTATATATTCTGTCATGTGGGTTAAATCATAAATGGAGAGCTGGTGCATATGACCTCATGTCACAGATAAATAAAGCAGCTGTATTCACCATCAACTCATTATAAAGCTTAAGCTGTAGCTATGCAGGTCAGGGATCTGGTGTATTCACTTGTCGTTTTCTATCCTCAGGTGATTTCACCCAAGCCACAGGAGGTGCCAGTCTCGTACCAGCCAAGCCTTCTCCACCGATGCCTCCTAAGAGGACGACCCCCGTCACCAAACGCAACACAGAGGACACCATTGCTGCAAGCCTTCCCATCAACCCCTCCCCACTTTCACTGGAGGACCACAGCAACCTTCCTCTAGGCTTTCAGCTGCCTCCCCCTCCTCCTTCCCCTCCTCTGCCCACTCACATTCCACCTTCTCCGCCTCGCCAACACATACACACCCACCACCTCCATCATCAGCACTCCTACCCCCACCCACTGCCCCAACCCATTCCCATGTTGTTTGACCCACCGAGCCCAACCAATGACTCCCCCCAACGCCCGGCTCCTGTTCCGTTGCATATCATGATCCAGCGGGCTCTCTCCAGTCCTGGCCCTGCACAGCCACATCCAGACGGCTCGCAACGTGCACACGCTCTGCTTTTTGAAACCCCATCGGAGTACCAAGGAGATCGAGGTCGTCCACTACCTGTCAGCATCCAGCCACTGAAACTGTAAGTTTCTCTTAAATATAATAACTACAGCTCTGATAATACACACAGGCTTAGATGGATTTATTTTTAATGCAAGTGTCTGCAAGTCCTCAAAGTCTAAAAGCTACTTTTTATGTGATAAAAGTCAACTGAATTACAAATTTGCACTATTTTTATTATGATGACTTAAGTCTTGTCATTCTGGAAGAGAAGTATAAAAGGAAGCATGGAGCCAATAACAACTAATGCAAACTGTGCAGCCTGATCATAACTGTATTTATGTGTGTTTATTTAGCTTAGTTGGTATGAACAATGCACATTAATGAACATGTGTATTGAGACAACAGCAGATGTAAATACACTGAATTATAGCTAAAATGTTAATTTGCATCCCTAGTCCGTAGGCAGGTTAGCCGGGCAGACCAAACCATACATGAACTGTATAGTTTGGAATTGGACCGTTGACAGAGCTGAAGCCTGTGGGTGGATTCAACTATCGTCATTCAAACTGTTCCTGCACGTAATGGGCCAGTTCTATGACCAATCAGAGCAACTGACAATGTAACAATGACCGACAGTGTGATAATTGCCTACAGGTCGAGCCATCTGGTATATTAGACTTTTAGACTTTAACCGTAGCCGGTCGGCAAAACGGCAAATCCATCCTTCTTTAAAACCAATGACTTAAGTGCTTCTTTCTGCTCAACTTTCAAAGAAAAGCCCAGGTCTAACTCTTCCAAAATCAACGACAAAAGCCGATTCAAATGAGTGCGGTTCATTAACCACATCCATCTTCGTTGCTCTCTATGGTTGTTCTGCTATCTCGCCCTCGCACAGCCCTGTCGTCATCTTGCAAAGGCCGCCCCAACGACTCGCTACACAGACAGAGCATTGTGATTGGTCCGACATACTTTTTGTCAGACCAATGATGGGCTCCTACTGTGTGATGCTCGACCACAAGCTCTGCTGCTACGTGGTCTACAGTATAATGAGCTAATATTGTTTCTGTTAATGTTATTTTTATCTGATCCGATTTAGTTCAACTTATCCTGCCTCTGAAACTGTGCATAACACTCTTTGTTAATGCCTGTTGAAAATTAAGAATTTGCCATTTCATACTTATTTGTTAGATCTAAAATGTAATACTTTGAAAACTTCCGAACCCCTGCAACTGTGTCTTTATTGTTGATGTTTAGATTAGATTAACTATGTAACTTTTCCCTTCGACAGATCTGAGGATGATTACTCAGAGGAGGAGGAGGATGATGAGGAAGAGGAGGAGTATGATGGTGAGATCCCCCAGCCAGAGCTGGAGCCAAGGACTCGCCGGTGCTTGGTCGGGGATGCAGGTGTTTGTGTAATCCCTGGGGGAAATAACAGCGAGGAAGAGGAGGAGGAGGAAGATGAGGAAGAGGAGGAGGAAGAAGAGCATGGCATGGGTGGTGAAGACAGCGACTCTGATGGTCCTGTGCTTTATAAAGATGAAGACTCCGATGAGGATGAAGAAGATGAGCCACCACCTAGTAAGACTCACATTAGCATCTTTACAAAGTGCTTTATAATAATTTTTTTAAAAATTAACAAAAATAATTATGACATTAAAGGAATCGGTTGACAAAAGGTCTTCATCTTTGTAAGATTTATGTTTCAGATTCATCTAAAACAGGAGTCTCAAACATGCAGTCACCAAAAGTTCTAAATCCAGCCCATGGGATGAATTTGCAAAGTGCAAAACTTCCACAGTCAAGGTTGTCGACACTCATTTTAGTTCAGGTTCCACATGCAGACCAATATGATCTTTAATAAAAAAAAAAAATACGAGCATAAAAACCTACGAAAAATAATGACTTCATATTTTTTCTTCTCGGTTTGATGTGAAAAAAATATTACATTCTGCCTATAAATGACAACTTCAAATTTTTGTCTTTGTTTTAGTGTGAAAAATGACATTAAATTAGGAAAATATTTATATTTACAAACTTCCTGTAACAATGAAATGTGAATAACGTGAACAAATATGAACAACCAGAAATATCTAAAGAAAATTAAGCACAGTTTTAATAATTTTCTGCCTGTTACTCAGTGTTTAGTGTCTTTGTGGATCCAATCCATAATGCACATGTAGAAATGATAAGTTGAGGCATAATATTGTTAAAATTGCACTTATTTTTCTTTAAAAATTTCATTTTTTTCAGGTTATTCACATCTTTTTTGTTTGGATGGTTTATAATAGTAAGTTTTTTTCATAATTTAATGGGATTTTTTGCACTAAAACACAGACTCAAATTTGGAGTTGTTATTATGCTGTTGTTTTATTGGTCCAGCCCACTTGAGGTCAAATCAAGCTGAATGTGGCTCCTGAAAGAAAATGAATGTGGAATGTGTCTTTGTGCACCATCAAACCTGATGAAATCGCTCTTTTTTCTTTTTTTTTTTTTTTTAAATTCAGGTGCCCTTGCCAGCCGGGTCAAGAGGAAGGACACACTAGCTCTGAAACTAAGCAGCCGGCCCTCTGCCCCAGACAGGGACAGGTTTACCCAGGATAGGCTCCAGAGAGAAGACCAGCCTCCAGGACAGACCGGCCTGACCTGGCAGAGCCGGGAGCAGTGGGAGGCCATCCGCACACAGATCGGCACAGCGCTCACAAGGTAAAAACTACCTTTATTTTTTACCTACGAGCTCTGTGACTACACTGTGTGCATTTTCCTAAAGACATCAGGAGATCATGGCTTAGATCTTTGTCCTACTTATTGCCTGAATGACAACATGATGAAACCGTTTAAAAATAGTGCCACTGTTTTTTCTTTTTTCACTTCAGACGACTTAGCCAGAGGCCCACTGTTGAGGAGCTTGAGCAAAGAAACATTCTTCAGCGTTAGTATCAACTCTTTTCTTCCACTTTTCACCTTTTTATTCATCACTGAACCTGCTAATACTGCAACTGGAAAAAAACCCAACTTGTTTTAGTTTTAGGCTGACTGATTTGATTTATTAATTACTGCCTCCACGTAAATTGATACTCCCATTTGTATATGAATGCTCTTTCTTACTTTACTTTGAACTAGTGTTTCCAGAACTACTTGGTTTTAATGTAGTGATGTACGAATGTAACTGTTGTTTTCACTGTGTAACTCTGTATGCCGCTGCCATGCTAGGTCCCCCTTGAAAAAGAGATTTCAAATCTCAATGAGGCTTTTATCTGGTTAAATAAAGGATATAATAATTAATATTCATTATACAATTACACTCTGAAAATGATTAATAATAAGCCAATTTACTGGCATCACTGTTGCATCCTGGAAATATCTAACTTATTTGGTTTTGAAAGCTTCACTGATCTCTGCTTTGACATTCATTTATAAATGCATTTATAAATCAGCACCAGAGCCACGTCATGGGTACATCCAAAGACAGGATGGCAGTAGAGTCAACGGGACTCATGTCGACATATCCCACTGTAGAACCATATCTGGACAATGTCAAATGACATAAAACTGATAACAGATGTCTAAACATTCACAGCAAAGATTAAGTACTGGCTGAAAACAAAACAAGAATGTACCCGCTTCTGAAATATGTAATATTTGGTGAGGTCAGACTGTTTATTTTTTGTTTCTTTTTATAAGCTTTTATATTCTTTGTTTTTTTTATACTATGCTGTTTTTATGTAATTGTTGTTTATACTGTAAATGTATTTCTCTGTTGAAAAGCCCAACCGGTACACTAGCTCACTGGTATTTACTCTTTATACAGAGCACCAGATGCTCTATATGTCCACTATGTTTCACTGCATTGTCCCTGATAGATAAATAAATAAATTATTGAGCCATAGTAACAATAACACTTGAAGCTTGAAAGATATGTAGAAATATGGACAATCATGTAGATGTCTAAATTTAGAAACTGATTTTACTCCCTTACCTTCAGTGCACATCAAAGCAGGCTTTTATACAGACTAAATTAAGATCAGTTGTTTTTTTCTGTCCTTCTCCTCAGCTAAAAATCAGGCTGACAGACAAGCTGAGGTTAGAGAAATAAAGCGACGGCTGACAAGGAAGGTGAGGGCAGCACTCTCTCCTCAGATGTCCAAGTGTCAAATTGTCTCTGCTGGATATTACACGGACTGAAAACCTCTTTGTTTCTTGTAGCTGAGTCAAAGACCCACAGTTGCAGAACTGCAGGCGAGAAAAATCTTGCGATTCCACGAGTATGTAGAAGTCACAGATGCCCAAGACTATGATCGCAGAGCAGACAAGCCGTGGACCAAGCTGACTCCTGCAGACAAGGTGTTCATTCAGTCTGTCATCTCTGAAAGTCAAGTCTAATGAATGCACAAAAACCTCCGTAGAGAGAATTGTGCTTGACATGTATATCAAGCACACGTTCTTCTATTTTAAGGGTTAGTATGTATCTAAGTAACTATGCATTTAACTCAGTCTCTTCCTTATTTTCTTGCTTCTTCTAGGCGGCCATCCGGAAAGAGCTCAATGACTATAAAAGCACTGAAATGGAGGTTCATGAAGAGAGCAGAATCTATACGAGGTAGAAATCTATCAGTTTGACCCTTTATAATGTCCCAATCAATAGCTGGGTGACTAAAATTGAATTTTCAGTGTGATGACCAGTGACAGTGGCTAATTTGTCTGATATATCGGATTTTGTGCCAATCAAATTTACATGCACGGTTCCCGTCATGCACATATTGACCGAAGGTATAGATGTTACAGTTAAACACACAGATATGTACCTTGAGCAACAAAGTTACAAGACTCACAATTTCTAATGCCTGCAAGTCAAAACTAAACAATGATAACATTTAGGATGACTACTAGAATTTCAACCTGCAGAAGATGATCAGTTAGTGGAAGCTAGCGAAGGCAAGATGGCAAAAAATGAAGGTGCTGAGACATTCATGAACGAACAGCTTCTGTTGTTTTTCACTGGTATCGGCAATGCAAATGCATTTTCAGTTGGATTTGCACAAAAAAGCTCAATCCAGTAACTTTTACTACTTTATTTTAACAATTGGTTGAGTGGGAGAAAGTCCTGAAACATGATGCAGTTTCTGAGATATTAATATTTAATTTGAATTGTGAGACAATGTATAATTTCACTCTGAACATACAAACAACTGAGTTTTCCATGAAAGAAAAGTTGCAAAAAATGTTTATCTATGCTGTCAGTCATAGGTAGATACTTTATTTATCCCCTTGTGAATAAAGGTGTACTATAAATTAAAGGTGCAGGAGCTGAAATAATGTGAAAAAAAATACAAACCTGCTTTTTTCAGCTCTCTCTGTGTCCACATGTGAAGACTAAATATTAATAGAAATAATCTGATGCCCCTTCACTTTTCCAAGTTGTAGAAGTAGAATCAGTAGAATGTCATCTAAGTTATGTCTGATCGAATTTGATCAGTGATTGGTAATTACACCTGTCAATCACATATTTAACCTCCTGAGATTGTCTGTAGCCCAAAAACATAGAGAAAGAATAGATGCAGAAGTCCTGGGTCCTCTCAGTATACTAATATGCTGAGCGTTAATGGTAAAAGATGATGTGAAAAAAACTATTAGGCTCTGCAGCAATAAATAAATAAGTCAGCATGTATAGGTACAATAGGTAGTAAACTAGTATGTAGTGGCAGGAAAGTGTAGCAATGTGTAGTCCGTAACATTTTAAGTCTTGGAAAGAAATAAAATTGCAATAGTGTTTCCCTAATACAGATGTGTGTATGTGTGTTGTCACTTCCTCCTTTGTTCGTCTTAGGTTTCATCGGCCTTAACGACCCCTCTCTTACTGGACACCGAAGCACTTAGGATTCCTGTGGCAAGGTTCTGACCTTTATACAGGCAGATTTAATTTTTCCTGAATGTACTGTACAGATTATCAGGGAAAGCCTGGAACTGACTGAAAAACAAGAATGCTTCTCGCTCCCTCCATCAACCTCTCACTACATTGCTTTCACCAAACTGAGGAAGAGGAGGAGAAGGAGGAGGAGGAGGTGGTGGTGGGTAAGGACCAGATGCAGTATTCCTCCCGAACACCAGGGGGAACCACGTGCCAATGAAGTGGAGAAGTGGCAGAGGACCTACAGGGCTTACTCTCACTCTGCTGTTATGTGGTACCCCTCAGGGACTTGGATCTACTTACAACCTTTAATGCGGCCTCATTCTGTGTTGCCTTTTTTCTTCTTAACTGTACATGGAAAACGCTAACTCATCCTGTTAATGTAAAAAACATACAATAGTAATAATGACAGTGACTTATAATACTCCACACAGTAATAATAGATGATAGAAACAAACTGGTGCAGCGAGAACGGACTGGAGGATGAAGACTGGGATTATAGGACTGGACATCTCTGGGATATTGTTTGTTTTATATAATTGTGTACAGACTGCAATTGTGATACTTAAGAATGACACTTGGAGAGATCTAATTAAAAAATATTCTGTAATGCACAAGATATTTCATATTGTAATTTTGATCACGTTAGTAGTAACAGCTTTTATTTGAGCCTTTTTAATTTGGCTTGCCTGTATTTATTGGTTGTGATGTGAGGTGGCTATTTAAGCATCAAACTAGATATAAAAGGGGTGGAGGTCAGGAGGCTGTGTTTATGTGTGTGCCAACATACCTGTTGCCTAAAGGACTATAGGATACTGGTTTCCATATCACTGATTCTGCAATCCACTGCATGAGCCAACACAGAATCCAGTGCCATTGGATCTGGATAATCTCTCTTCATTTATACTTTTTTTATGAGTTTTTGTACTTCCCTTTAAAGATCCAACATGCAATGCATTCTGTAGCCATTCTAAAATAAGGTCAAGCTATTAGTGTCTATACTAAGAGTTAAATGTAAGTTGCTGTGAGTGTAGATCAGGGATTTATCAAAAATCAAAAAAATGTGTAAACGGATAACAGGGAGTCACTTTGGCTGGAACATTTTGAAACTGCAGATGTATTTTATCTCGTATTGTTGTCTGGCCAGTAGCTTACAGGGTTCTCTTCGCTGTGTACAGGTTGATATAGGTTTAACTGATGCTTGTGTATATCTTGTCTTCCTTTCATTTGAAAAGAAATTTTAAATATAAAAGTATTATAGGTTGCTATTTTTTTAAGCACAGAATTTTAGTTTATGATTAATACTACAAGAATGGGAATATGGAAGTGTACCTTTTCTGTAAAACTAAGTTCATTTCTAAATGAATGTGGAATTGTATGGATCGACAGTTTTCTTTTTAATTGTAAATAGTTACATCCAAATCTAATTAAAAATCTTACAATTCCTTCAGCATTTTGTGTTTTTCTTCGGACCTGTTGTGTTCAGCAAAGAAACTTCACGTATGTAACCTGTCAAATGTGAATATTAGGCTCCAGTGACACCTGGTGGTAGAAATATGGCAATTTAATTCAAAGAACCCATTACAGTGGGATACATTGAACTATTCAGTAATACATGAGCATTCTGGATGTACTGTACATCTCAAAAAATCAAATACAATAATGATCAAATACAATAAAATACAAGAAGATGAGTAGGAATTATGGATTAGTTAAAAATAGGGACAGGAAAGAGCCAGGCAAAGTAATCTTATATGGTCAGATGTAAACTCCACCAAAATGGAAGAAAGAGGAATTGAATTTAATTGTGAGTAGTTGTGAGAACAGTGATCTACAGTTTTAGAAATTATCAGCCTCAGATTAAAAATGTGCTAAATCTTACATAGTGTCATGAGATAAATAGGAAAACACATCATCAGAGTACTTGGTTGTTGATGTTTTTAAGGTGTTATTTCACATTTATTCAATAGATACTACTGTATTATACAATAGATACACATCTTTCACTAGATCGATCATAAAAATGTAGATGTATTGTAAGATTAAGAATGTTTTGAAATAGATCTGGTTGCACTGAGACAAACCTTCCTTTTGGATTAAACCCATTCTCTCATTTTAGATGTTATTTTTGTAATTAAGCACCAATTTAGAATTTAAGTATGTCCATTCTTAGAAATTAAGACTTTTCCTACTATGTTCCAATACGTGTGTGTGTGTGTGCAATATATATGCAAAATATTTTTAATTATTGCAACCTTTTTATGTAACTCCATCACCATGTCCAAAGCGTCAAAGAGGAATTGTGACAGCGTCATCTGTTGGCCATACTAAGTTGTATTATGCTGAATATGGTAAAATGATGCTAGTTGGTGGATAGTAGTAAAAAAATTAAAAAATAAAAATAAAAATAAAAAAAAAACATTTTCAAGGCAAAAGCCCAGACTGACCCCAAATATGATCAAATGCATGTATTATATAAGCATGGGTTTCACTTGTAAATAAAAGTGTGTTTGAGTGTTACAGTTGCTTGTTCAGTGTATTATAGACCTACTGCATGGCTGAGCTGAACAGTATGAAATAAAAATACACAATCTAGACAAAAATCATTCCATTTACATGAACACAGTGATCATAAAATGAAAAATGAAAACAGTCCATAAGAGTTAAATAAGGCAGTTTATTTTGGTGAACTAACTCATGTTACAATAATCTAAGGACACATCTGAGACTTCTTAAAACGCCTTTAGGAAACCGACCAGGGGCTTTAGTTGCAGGTGTCAGTGGTATTTTTACTCCGTGACACAGTCCTCCGTGGGTCGCTGTCTCTTTAAGGAGGCAGGGGTTCGGACCAGTGACGTTCTGCGTGTGGTGCGTGTATGAAGACCGGGAACAGGCAGCGCACGTTCACCACTGGACAAACTACAAACCTCTACACATTATAGGTTGGTAAACATTTAGAAACCTGTGTGCCACCTTAAAAACACTCTCAGTTGTTAACACATCATTCTGTATATGCCTTTAATTCAACACACTGTCTGGTTTGTGTGCAGTCATTCCAGGTTGTCATGCTAATCTTGTTAGCTTGTTAGCCCTGGCTAGCAAAAGGCTCTGAACACTAGCTTGTGTCAAATGAATTGGCTTTAGCTGTGGCTAAAAACTAGACAGTTAAGTTCGCTTCCTACTTAGTCCCCGAATACTTTTGGTAGGTCATGTTCTGGTTTCAATAGTTTTGGAGTGCGTCACTTTTTTTTTTGCCCTGGCATAACAGTCTAATGTTAGTAAGGACACATGCTAACGTGTTAGATCACGCTGCTTAAACTTTACGTCTGTATGAGATATGGGAGCCCAGACTGCTACACAGTACTGAAGTATCAACCGTATTTACTCAAGATAGGTTTACATTTGTTGGTTATAGTTCATTGTGGGACAGAGAGTGGAGTGTGCTGATGTTTCTGAAGTTAAATTCATTGCATCAGGGTCCCAGAGAGGAAGACCCACAGCTGTCTGCTTCAATAGAACCTGACACTGAGCCAGCCATTGAAACGAGTCTCCGACAACTGTTAAATACCAACAGCTCCCGCCTAATGTTACGACATAAATAAGGGCTGATTGTGGGCTCATTGACCATATGCAGTTTTCAAAAACAGCAGTATTTATATCATCTGCCAGTATGGAATTACCCAATAACAATCTGAAAATGGTCTTTTGTAAGTCCAAGGTCCGTAGCCAAAGCTCTTTATAAGCAAAAGTACATAATCAGTGTGTACTTAAAATGTTTGAAAAGTAAAATAATATCGTGCAGTACAATAATGTTTGACTTTAATGCATTTTTTGATTAACATTATCTGCCAAGGAGGTGTGATCTACACCTATAACCTTTATTTGACTAGATTGTGAGACTCTGTTCTGTCTGAATTTGCTGGAAGGGTGTGGTTCACCGAAACCATAAATAAAAAATGATGGAACTGATAATTACTTTCAATGACCTGAGAATATTAGTAACACTGCCTGAATGAAAATGCAAATGCGTGCCATAATGTGTAGCACCAGAGGAAAAGTTTACTGTTGGCCTTGGAGATCAGCCCTCTGTCTGAGCATCCTACTAGCTTTCAATACTTTATATGTTTTTGATTAGTTTACTCTACAGCAGCACATTGTATTTTCTATAATGAGTGTATGTTTGAACACTCGCTGTCCTGTGAGTTTGAGCGTCTCTTAGAAGTCAGATTAAACAACCCTCGGCTGTATTACCGTACATTTTCCATCATATCCAAAAGGGATTAACACTTTACTTAGCTTGAGACTGGAAAATTTTCACAAACCTTAAAGAAATATGAGTGCCTTTGTTATGTATCTTTATGTAACAATCAAATCATGCTGAATATACAAGGTATATACAGGTAGACACATCAAATTTTATAGCCTTTGTGATGTTGATGGGTTATTAAACTTATGTTTTTCCAAAGGCTTAAAGCATTACTGTCATGCCTGCAAGAAAGTCTGCCACCAAGAGGAAGCCTGAGGCTGCTGTGGAAGCTACAGACCTCAAGAAAGTAAAAGGTAAATAATTGGCCTTTTCAGACATTTTTTTTCCTTTGTGATTTAGTCATAAGAAACTGTCCTGACACTGATTGTATTTGTTTCCCAGTTTCACATAAGAGTCATGGCAAAGAAGCAGGTCAAGTTCTTGTTCTTGGCCAGGGTGATGTTGGACAGTTGGGCTTAGGTGAGGATATTGTTGAAAGGAAGAAACCAGCCCTGGTGTCTTTACCAGAGAGTATTGTGCAAGTCATTGCTGGTGGCATGCATACAGTCTGCCTCAGTGACACCGGCCATGTAAGTGAACGTCTGTCTCATTTCCACTAATAATTCTTCAACCTTTAAAAGCAGTCTTGAAGTTTATCCTTTCAACCATAATATGTTTTTCAGGTTTACACATTTGGCTGTAATGATGAAGGGGCTCTTGGTCGGGACTCTTCAGCGGAGGGATCTGAGATGACTCCAGGAAAGGTGGCATTGGAAGAGAAGGTGATCCAGGTGTCTGCAGGGGATAGCCATACAGCTGCACTCACAGAGGATGGATCTGTCTACATCTGGGGTTCCTTCAGGGTGAGTTCACAGTTTCAACCTGTATGTATGTTTTTTGTGTGCTTAGGTGAGTTTATAAAGCCTTTTTTTTTTTTTTTTCCACACTGGCCAAGACTGAATCAGGTTAAACTAGAGACACAAATATTTTCCAGGGTTTTCTTGTCATGACGGTCTTAAGTGTCCAGTTTCACTTAAGCCAAACTATCTGGTCGGTGTCCTCACAATATTCCTCTTAACGATTTGAGCACAGTCATTTCCTTTCAGCCCATTTCCTTCCAGAGTTAAATGCTTTTCAGAATTATTCCTGACTGGAAGTCTTGAGAATTACACATAATATCCTGCTCAATATTTGATTTAGACACTTAAAAGCTCATCAGCCACAGCTAAACATATTAATACGTTCCATAGTCTGTCTTCTGTTCAGTAGTGTCAACAATACTGTAACATCTCCAGTGTGTAAATATGTTAGCAGTTGGCTTTACACTTGAACCCCCTATTTTTCATATTTAATTTGTATTCCTCTGGATTATAATGTGTGGGTGGAGTGATCAGCCTGTCTGTCCATCTGTCCATTCATCAGTCATCATTTCGTTTTTGGAGCATAATTAGAAAAACCTTTTTTTTTTTTTTCAACAAAGTTCCTACAGTTCATTTTTAATGTGTTTGAATGAATATGTAGTATGTCCACCATACTGCAGAATGACAATCATTCCATGTTTTACAGCAAACTAGCTGGAAACTAGTCCACTCATGCGGCCAATGAGAACTGTTCCTTTTCTTTGTTTTATGTGCTTCTGTATAAAAGATACTTTTGCCATATTGCAACCCATGACTGAAATTTGCTTTTCCAGGAAACCTGAAATTATCTTTCAACATCTGCACCACAAAGGCACAAAGCAAAAACATTTTTTCTTCATTGTTCTCTGACCCTAACTGCATTTCCCTTGGAATCAGTGAAGTTATTCCTAAAATGCAATCTCATCTAGACAGATCAACCTCCCCACTTTATTGATGCTGTGTCAGTGCGAGAGATAGGTCTGGTGTCCTCCACATCCTTCTGAAGTTGTAATAATGATTTTTCCATATTATTTCACAATTTATTTATTTTTTTTTTAAGGAATTGCATTTGTTCTGGGTGGGACTGAACGCAGCAGCTTTTGTAAAATTTGCCAAATAAACTTGTAAAAGTTTATTTGATAGGGACCATGCATATTCATGAACATTGCTGTGTAAAAAATACACCCATGTAAATATGCCAGAATTGGTTAAAAAAAAAAAAAAATACTTTTCATCTGCAGTCCCTAGGCAGGTGACAGAGCAAAACATAAAAACAGCCAACATTAGAACATCACTCATTCACCATGACTTAAAAAAAAAAAAAAAGCATATAATGTAGACATAGATATCCTTAAAAACAAACGAAACAGATGACCGCAGGGGCATTAGCCTATACATTCACCTCTATACTTGCATACAACCTGAAAAGACAGTACACAAGTACTGAAATGTGTGTCAGTTAAAAATGAGAGCATCTGGTTTTTGTTTTTTTAGGAGCCACTGTTTTAAATGAGTCTTAAAAGTGTGTATTTGTCTAAGCTTGTTTAAATTCTTTTATGCAGTAAGTGGAACAATAACATGCTGGAAGTGGAAAGTCTTAGTTGACCACTAAGAGACAGAAATACTCACCCTTATTCCAGCGGAATACATCCAGTTTACCAGACTGTATAAGATGTCTAGTATCTGTTTCTAGTATTCTGTCTCTTCATTTACAAACATCTGTATGTCAGATTTAAACTTTTAACCATCAGTTTTCTTCTCGCTTCAGTCCTTCATATGTTGAACTCATTTTTATGTTTTTTCAGGACAACAATGGTGTTATTGGCCTCCTGGAACCCCTTAAAACATCTACTGTTCCACTCAAAATTCCCATGACTGAACGTGTTGTGAAAATTGCGTCTGGTAAGGCAATCTGTATTTAAATGCATCTGTTTTCATATTACCCTGTTGTTGTATTAATTTCCAATGTTTGTAAACTTTTTAACAGGGAATGACCACCTTGCACTATTGACACTGGACGGAAATCTTTACACATCAGGCACCGCAGAGCAGGGGCAACTGGGAAGAGTACCTGAACGGTTTGCCAACAGTGGAGGCAGGCAAGGCCTCTGTAAGTTCCACAAGCATTTACTGTTTAGGGATCATTTTTTAACTGTATGTATTTCTATGGTGTTCTGACCATCTGTCCTTTGATTTCAGGCCGTTTTCTCATTCCTCAGGTGGTAAAAGTCAAAGGGAAGGTTCGCTTCACAGATGCCTTCTGTGGGGCCTATTTCACCTTTGCTGTGTCAAAAGATGGACATGTGTACGGCTTTGGACTCACCAACTATCATCAGCTGGGTTAGTATCACACATCAGTTTGTGATAGGATTTAATTGTAGCTGTTATCTGAAGTTAGGTGCTTATTTTGGGTCCTTGCACCTCTTTTTTTTAATCTGTCTATCCAGGAACTAAAAGCACCAAGATGTGTTTTACTCCTGTTAAACTGACATGCTTCAAAAACTCCTCTACCTCCTGGGTTGATTTCTCTGGAGGACAACATCACACAGTCTGTCTCGATGCTGAAGGTAAACAGTAACACAGTATATTGTTAGACCATAATCTTCTCCAGGGTTTGGCTGTGTGACCATAAAGTCTGATAACCATGCTCATATAGAACCCCAGTAAAACATTTGGGTTTTTTTTAAATAAACCTTCTTTTAATTGGGTGAGTAAGAACATTTTTGAAAAGTTCCCCAAAGAAGGGGCACTTCTTATGCACCCCTTATGTGATAGATAGATATAGATATATATATATATATATATATATATAAATAAATATAAA
>JAQQZY010000009.1:14592100-14602309 GCA_030068375.1 Ostorhinchus rueppellii
TGTACCCCGCCTTCGCCCTTAAGTAGCTGGGATTGGCTCCATGCGACCCCCGTGACCCTAGTGAGGATAAAGCGGGTTCAGAAAATGAATGACTGATCACAAAGTTCCTCGTCAGTTCCTCAAAGTACCTTCACAAATCTTACACACATCAAAATAAATCCTAAACAATCCTGCAAACAGTAAAAAGAATGAAATACAAATTAAGCAGTGACACCTCATTTTAATCACGTCTAGTTTCAGAAAATGTCCTTTTTCGTCTGTGATGAAGTACAACCTAAACTCCACTCATCCCATTCCTTTTGAACACTATCCAGCTGATTCACTCACTAATGCAGTAAAATAAACATAGTGGCTCAACTGTGGAGAATCTACACTTTCTAACAAGGTATAACATGAATTTATTGACAAGTATTAAATACAAAATCCAGTAGGAATGGAGGTTTGAATCAAAAATGACATCCCAGTATCTGTTATTACATAATATATGCGAGTAGTTACATGTATTCAGTATTTGCATAGACCATTAAAATAAGAAAAACAAAGCCAACAAAACCCTTGTTTGCTGCGTTTAACGTGCATTTATATAAATGTACAATGCTGCACTTTGGTTAAATATGGATAATTCTAAAACAAAATCTGTACAAGCACATCATGTACACACCGACCTTACTGTAAATCCAATCCTAATCATCATGTGCATTAACCAAATGAAAACGGGAATGCTTTTAATGTACATTCACATCCCTATTTTAAAGTAATGACAGTTTACAAATATTTGGATTCAGCAGAAAAAAAAAAACAGTTTGGAGGAAATTAAATAAAGGCTCAACATGTTTTATCATTTTATAGATATGATATAATTATTCTATATTTAGCATAATTCTTTCCTCCGTCGACTCCAAGCTGTAACTGACGGAGGATGGGGCGGTCCTTATCGTCATGGCGCTCATGGACACACTCTTGTACCGGAGCGTTGACATGAGGGAGGTTAATATCCGATGGTAGCGCTTCGGTTTATATCCCGCAGTGTGGCCTCATTAATTTGTCACCCGGGAGGGGGCGGTCCCATCGCAGGGCGCCGATGGGGACACCTTGGGTTTGTGATGTCTTTATGAGGCGATAAAATGCATAATAGAAGCAGAACACGGCCGTACACTGGCATCCATGTAACTGACATGTACAGATATTAAGCTCTGCCATTAAACCTCGTCACCTGATTTCCACACGAGGATGGACGCCATGTTATTGTGCAGCGCAGGAGGACAAAGTAAAAAGCCTTGGATCATTTACAGAAGACTGTGGTTCTGATCCTGAACAGTCTGTGAAACCTGTCTGAATAAAATCCTCCTTAAAACTAAAAACGATTATTCGCATTAAAGGTGCAATTTGTAAGTTTTACACATGGAAAATATTTGAAAGGACTTGACCTGTGTGGTATATTTTGTACTTAAATGTAAAAATAAATAAATAAATAAATAAATATGCTTTTTATAACTACCCACCCAAGAATGGTTTTAAATTAGAAGCAATTTATTTATTATTTATCATTAGCTTTACCTTAATGCGAGAAAAGACAGAACATAATACTTACACTTCTAAAGCATGTCGAAGAATTAAATATGAATGATTGTTAAAATTCGCTTAAATCACAAAATCAAGATTATTGTTCTGGAGACGTTATCTGTTCAATAGAAGCTGTAAACTTTATGGCTCTTTATAGATTGTGCCTCCAGTCATAAACGGCATGGATTTTGAGGAAAGAAAATCATTTTTACTCCTCTACAATTGGTGTAGTTTCAAGACAAAATATGATATTAAAAAATGTTAATGAGGATGTTGTGTTTTGTTTTTTCTTTTGGTCATATTTTCGAGATGTTTTCAAGAAAAATGAAACAAAATGGGGAAATTTATATTTTCTGCACTCTTTCCTCTTCCACAACAAACTGATCATTAATAATAATGGAAAAAAACTTTGGAAACATGTTCATATTTTCTGATATTTATACATTTAAACAATTCAACAATTAGATAATCAATAGCTCTACATGATTCATGTACATATCATTAAAACAGTGTTTTATCACTTTTCACAACTCATGTTTTATTCAATTTTGTTTCCTTTTGTTTTTATTCAATGTTCAATTAAAACCTGATTTTTTTAAACTTGTTTTATTTTGTTGCTTTTATGAAATAGATAAGAGATTATTATTATTATTATTATTATTATTATTATTATTATTATTATTATTATTATTATAATAAATGCTCAAGGTTTTCCCTAATTTTGATTTAATACTTATATCTAAAGTGACAGTATGGTGATGTTTCAATGCTGTTAATGATTTTGTCATTTCTTCTTGTTATGATGTTACTCAAATTTACAAAGAACACAACTAAAACTACAAAATATTAATATACAAGCGAAAGCTGTAATTATGAGGCAGTAAACGCAACAGAAAACAGGTTTTTCTGAGGACTCGTCTCATAAACTGATCAATAACAGAACGTAGCATCGCAGAAGTCTTATTAACATTACTTTAGCTAATAAATGTGAATAAAACTGCATGTGTAAACTCGACTTCACCTCAGTTTCATTTGGTGCCATCATGAAAACTACTCCCACAATCACGATTTACTTTACAACTTCATCCAACATTATTATCATTATTATTATTATTATTATTATTATTATTATTATTATTATTATTATTAGAATTGTTAGAATTGTTTTAATTGAGAGACCCCTAGTGGTAGAAATTACAAACTGTACATTTAATCATTAACCTTCAAAGACGCTGGAGACCAAAACCATCTACTGATCTAAACTGTTTAATCCTATCAATACATGCAAATAACTGGTGTAAAATACAGTTTGTCGTCTTTTCATGGTCATCAGACATGACCCATTTGGACATTCAGAGGCTCTGTTACCATGGAAACGCTGTCATCTTCTACATTGATTCATCAGTAGAAACCACGGACTTTCATAAATGATAGTGGATGGAGACACTTAATTTTACATTCAGTTAATATATAGTTTTTCTTAATTTAATATAATAACCTTCAAATTCAGTCTTAACGGCTACATGATCAGTGAAATAAATATAGGGAAATGCATAATTTATTCTGAAAAACATACAGGATAATATTGTAATAAATCACTTAAAGGTTAAATGTTGCAGAAAAATGAATGTCGCCACATAAAGGGGAATATATCTGGCTTTTTTTCTCCTTTCACAGTAAAGTGAATATTGTTGCTGATTTTGAACCAAACGCGACATGATGATATCTTGGATTTAGACGTCCTTATGCATCTACCATTTTATAGCTGATTAAGAAAATAAACAGATCAGCAAGGAAAATAATATAGCTGCTTCTTAAGTAGAAGACGTGAACTCAATAAACCAGTAGGAAAAATAACTGATACTGACTTCATTCCCATCTGTGCGATAAATAAAAGTTGATAGATCACTTAGGAAAGCGTAAATGTAGAAGCGAAAAAGTCATGAAGTTGAAGCAAAAACAGTTTTAGGTCTTTAAAGGTTAATCTTCATATTATTTTCACGTTTTACTGCTTGGTCTAAAAGGAAAAAACACAAAATAAATCCATTTGAGGAGCGATAACTGGTGTTTTTTTTTGTTTGTTTTTTTTCCCCCAATTTTGTCAATTTATCACATGGTTTCTCTCAACAAATCATCTCTTGTTCGACTCACCAGAGACTTTGTGTGGTGTCTCGACAGGGAAGAGTTCCACCAAATATGCCCAGATCGACATCACCGCGACAGAGACGGCCCACAAAGTCGGTACCCAGCATGCACTGGGTCGGCAGGAGGGTCTGCACACTCTGGAGCTGAGGAGGAAAGCAACACCGCACTGACTTGAAAATCACCGGACGAACCATCTCAACAGTGAAGTTGGTTTGAATCGGGGCTGTGACGGGGGCGTCTCCTGAACAAGCGGACCCTCTGAGGTTTTCTGTGGAACTGGTTCGACACATCTACGCAGACTTGAACTGCACAAGTGTCATTTTTTTTAGGAGACTGTTCTGAAATCTCAAAGTGTCAGGAGCCACCGTTTCAACATGGACTCGGGCGTCTCATTAAATACATTATGTCAGTGATGGAGCCGGAGGCAAACTGGGTGGATGTGATGGTCCAGAGCTGAGTCACCGACCCCGACGAACCCCCAGAGGCCCGGCATTTCACAGCTCAGTCAGGCCAGCGCTAACAACATGCAATACACTCGTTTTACCCTGTTTTTGTAGAGCAGGGGTGTTGAACTCATTTTAGTTTTGGTTCCATATTCAGCATAGTATGGTCCCAAACGGGTCCGACCGGTAAAATAATAATAATTACAAATAAGTAATGACAACTCCAAATTATTCGAGAGGGGTCTGGCTGCAAGACCTGCACTCTCAGGACCGGAAGTTGCGATTACCAGGGGAAACAAATGTTTAAACAACGAGGAGACGCCGATATCTGCAAAGACCACGAGGTGTGTAAAACTCAAGTGACAACTTTTACATAATTTGTACAATATCATTTTATCCCAACTGTTGCTCGGTTACGTTATCCATTACTACAAACGTGCTTTTAATGCGATGAAAAGCGTTGGTATAGCATTGTTTTTGTCACAACGGTTAAGTTACATTATCCATTCACACTAACATGGTTTCTAACTAAACTTCTTGTTTTTGTTATTAGTACTTTGCACGCTATAGCGTTCAGATAACATAACGTTTCTTCAAGAATAACGTGACAGATAACGCTTATTTACATAAAATAAGAGTAATACATTCAATCGGTAAAATCGCTTGCTTTTACTTTAAAAGGCTTCGAATCAACTTCTGCCCCTGAGAGTGCAGGCAGATCCTGAGAGTGCAGGTCTTGCAGCCAGACTCTCGTGAAATTATCCTTCAGGGGGAAACAGTTCTGAGCAGGGATACGTACCTTGGCACAACACCCGGCGTGGAGCCTGAGGTATTTTCTCATGCAACTCTTTGTGACTTGTGTTATTGGAGCTCCATTAGAGAAGTGTATTGTCTCACCAGGCTCGCACCTCCATAATATTACCTTGCTGAAGCACAAGCAATTACAATTACCTGCCAGTAGCGAGGCTGTTGAAATATTTAAGGTTGTTTTGACATCCTAAAGCAACGGATATATGTGGATTTTTAATGGAGCTGCTACAATCAGTCGCCTTCCTATTTACTCATGCTAATGTGCCTCAATGTGCCACAAACATAATGGCACATTCATTTGAGAACTTCACATTTGCTGTAGTTCAATATTTAATCAATTCTGCTCATAAATAGAATATAAATGACTTTTCTGTCATTGCTTATGGAACATTTTTGCCATAAGAGTAGAGTAATTAAGGTTACTTTACATCTAATCCAATATTCAGTCTTTGATTCCACACTGACACATATACAATAAATGAGTCCTTTGGTGTAAATCATATAAACATAAAACCTGCTTGCCATTACTCGTCAGGCACTTCATTTGTTGTGTAATTTACATGAACGCGCTGAGTCATCTGAAAGCCGCCTTTTGTCCATAGACCATTACAGAGAACAGCATTAGGAACATACATGCAGCTGCACATTACTGAAGGCTGAAAATTGACTACGTGTGCCTAAATGTGCAGCCTATTTGAGCTCCTCTCTCTGGGGCAATAGTTTATTTGAACAGATTAAAATCCTCCCCTGGCAGTGCATGTAGTATTTGTAACTGCAGTCTTCATGCACTCTGCAAAGTGACCTTTAAAAAATCCGCCTTTAAGCAGCCGCCATCAGTACAGCACAAAGCAGGGACACTCAAAAGAATGGGCCAGTGTGCTCAACAAAAGCTGTAATACCACCCTCTTTACTGTACCGACTAAAGATAGACCATGTGTGTCTTCCTAAGATGAGGGGCAGTAATTAAAATGATCTAGTTTGTTTTAAAAGTGCAGTGAGCTCATTTCTCATCAAAGGTTGTTGGTTAAAAGCACCACTTTGGCTTTTTAGTTGTCCACGAGTAACATTATTTCACCAAAAAATGAACATTGATTTTTTTTTTTTTTTTTCTCCTTGTATTTAGAGATTTTGTTATGAAATCCCACTAAACCATGTGGGAGTGAAGAACAAATCAGTTTGCTGGAAGAAAAAAAAAACAAAAAAAACAAGCGTGCCACTTGAGTCTGACTTCTCTTACTGGAAAAAAAAGCCAGATTTCTTCAGGGATGACTCAACTTTCAAGGTTTGTGATGTAAAATGTGTTTATAAAAGAGCCGTAAGCAGAATGCTTATAGCTACAAAAACTCTGAGGAGTGAAAATCATAATCTGATGTAACAGTCTCTGGTGGTATTTAAGGGTGAGTGCCTTCGGTGGGTGTAATTTGAGGGGAGGGAAGTAGCGTGGGCAGAGAGGTCAAAGGGGTGATCAAACAGACACATCTTGTCACATATGTCTCATGGAATTCATCCCACAACAGCTCAAAGCGGGCTCAGCAGCAAATTGTGGTTATCTACACTGTGTATGTGTCTGCCACTGAAGCCCTGATCGCAACTTTCAATCTTAACAACAATAGCCCGAGTGGGACAACTAACCCCGCCTGCAGAAAATGACTTACACAGCAGTTGCCAAAGTAAATCCATAAAGTTTAATTTCAGTTACAGCAGTCGAACAGAGTGAGAACAAGTAGCGATTGACTCGTGCAACCCAGTCTCTTTGAGCACAGATACATATAATATCAGTGTTTACAAACACAATTCATATCAACTTTTCAACCTCTTATGTTTCAGTGCATATTTAATCGATTTTATTTTTAAGATCAGCTACTGGCAGCAGCTTGGGTAGGTTTAGGGAAAGATACCAGGACATGTTGGTTGTTTCAAAGTCGAGGCTCAAATCAGAAGGTGACCGTGCCTTCTCCATCAGGGCCCCTCAACTTTGGAACAGCCTGCCCGAGGAGATAAGGCGTGCAGAATCAGTGACATCTTTTAAATCACTTCTTAAAACATTTTTATAGACTTGCTTTTATGTAATTTTGTCACCTTGGAATGTTGAATTTTAATTTGACCCTGATTTAACTATTTATTGATACACAATGTTTTAGGTATTTCTCTGATTGTTTTAGTATCTTTGTTTACATCTTGCATCCTGCTGTTGTGCCCTTTTTACTATGTATGTAAAGCACTTTGTAAACCCAGTTTTTAAAGGTGCTATATAAATAAAATTATTATTATTATTATTATTATTATTATTATTATTATTATTATTATTATTATTATTACGTTTAGTACAAAGGAACTCCTCAAAAATGTGATGAAAGCACAAAAAGCCTCTTATATTGAAACCAAATCATATATCATTGATAAATCTGGAACCTCCTTGTGCTGCCAAATCTAGAGAGCTATCCATGTCAGTAATGCACTAAAATATTGTACATTATATGCAGGTAATATGCTTTAAAAGCTTGGAATTATGTATAATAAACCGTGCATCCCTGTTTCAAAATCTGGAGAATTGTCATAAAATGTGTTGCAACAAAGACAAAAATAGGTCTGTGCATCCAGTATCTGACTTGGACAAAATGTTACCGTTAGTGCTGTTGTGTTTATGTTTTGTCTTCTGCCCATGGGGAGAATCACTCATGATTAGACTGCACAGGCAGCATGATTACTTGCATCACTCATCAGCCCAATGGAAACCAAGGGAAGCATTACGCTGCCTCCCTGAACCCATCACATTCATAGCAGGGAGTGCAGAGTGCAGGGATCTTACAGTGGGCTTCGTGTTTATATAAGTACAGAGTGATGATGCTGCCTTTTCAAATGGTAAGTTATTACACAAGGCAAGAAGACTCCATTCAGGTGTTGGATAATCTATAAACACATATGTTTGAGAATTGTTATGTTTAAAAAGTGTTTTGTTTTGTTTTTTTCTCTTGGCTGGAAAAATATTATAAAAAATATGTGTTTTATGGATAGCACTTGTGCCTCCCAGCAGGTCCTGGGTTCGATTCTAATACCAGTAGGTGGGGCCTTTCTGTGTGGAGTTTGCATATTCTTTCCATGTCTGCGTGGGTTTTCTCCGGGTACTCCGGCGTCCTCCCACCATCCAAAGACATACACTGATAAGTTAATCAGCTAATCTAAATTGCCCATAGGTGTGAATGTAAGTGATTGTTTGTCTATATGTCAGCCCTGCGATGAACTGGAGACATGTCCAGGGTGTACCCCGCCTTTACCCTCAAGTAGCTGGGACAGGCTCCAAGACCCACATGACCCTACAGTAGTGGAATGGGATGTGGAGGCTTATTCAGGCAGTCTGCTTCCTTTGTTTCAGACTGATGTGTTTTCGACTGTAACATCAGTACTCCTGATATGACATTATATACGTTCCCACTTCAGAAAGGTCAGAGAAAAAAGTAATGCATACCTAATTACATTGTGACATTTCATTCTTTATGTTACTGGTATCTTTGTGCTCATACAGAATGAGATAGAGGAGAAAATCCAAGAAAAAATATGCTTTAGTTTTGTTCATATTTGAAGCTACCTGTTTTGTTCTGTGCTGTCAGATCTGAGGCACAGAACAGAATGGAGTCTGTGCTGCCTGTCACATACCATCACTCATTTATCATTCTGTCTGCCCTCCGCAACCTTTAGGTGCAGGAGCATATTATCTGTGGACGCATATCATCCTCTAAATGATTGAATGCTTGCATTACAATCTAAAATTAGAACAATGTCTGACAGACCATGTGGCCATCAGACTTTGAAGACAGCAGCAGTGACACAGCAGATCAATAATTGTGGATATGTGTACATTTACCCTTAATGGTGTTTTCACACATGGTTTACTGTGAGACAGAAGACCCTGCGATATAATACCCTGACAACATAACACATTCTTCTACATAACATAACATAACATATTCTTCAATCAATGTTTTCTGTTCTCTAGTGACTGAATTAGCAACAAAATAAAGCACAGAAAAAAAAAGTCTGTCATTGCAATGAACACGAAACAAACAGCAGGATGTTGTTGCAAAAAAAGATTATGCAGCCATGCAACCTGACTAATTTTAGATTATTTAATAAAATCCAAATTTTGGTTAATCCAATAATGTGTCTGTTGTGGTAAATGAAGTGTTTGCGTGTGCGAGTGTGTGTGGGCAGTGACGACAGAGGACAGCTATTAACGCCCATGACGACGGGAGCTCAGAGATAAACAAGAGCCATCATGTTTTTCGTTGCTTTTCTGTTTTCCCTTTCGCCTTCATAAAAAAAGCTGACGTGTGTGTGCACTTAATATGTTATTAATTCACATTCATGACTCGGCTGCGGAGAGGTCCTACTCCCCGCAGCAGTAACATGGAGTTGAGCAAAACATAGATCATGCTTTCACCTTCAGATCCACCTCAAACTACTGGATATTTACTGTTTTTTCTCCAGTGTAATACACACAAGCAGAATACTTCAGAGCATATGCATGCGCGATCTGCATGTTCATATCATCATAAATATTAATAATACACACAGAAATGATGAGGTTATCACAATAACATTCTGACTAGTCCCCTGTAGATTTTAATAAATTACTGAGTTGAAATTATGGGTGAACAGGAATGTGTTTTTGCACATTTTCCTCGGAGTAATGGCTTATTTTAAGTGTGAAACAGTAAATGGGTGGCCTCGTAAAGACGGTACTTGGATTTTATGAGTCAGTAAAACAATGCAATAAAATGTCACATTGTTATTTGTGTAGTGATGTTGTTCTTAGAGATGCTCAGACTTCCCACCGCTGTCTGTTTCTGCTTTTTTTCTGTTACAGCTGATAGAAACTGGTGCCCATTAAATGAGAATAAAATATTTTTAATGCTGCTCGTGAAATGTTTGTGATAATATTATTCAGTCTTGAATATGATATTTTTTTTTATTTCAGTTACGTACAAAACGCATACAGTTGTGCTCATAAGTTTACATACTGTCGCAGAATTTGTGATTCTTTGGCCATTTTTCAGTGAATATAAATAGTAATACAAAAACGTTTTTTTCACTTATGGCTAGTGTTTGGTGAAGCCATTTATTATCAAACAAATGTGTTTGCTGTTTTTAAATCATACTGACAACAGAAAATTTCCAAATAACCCTGATCTAAAGTTTCCATCCCCTAGTTCTTCATCCTCTGTATCGGCTCCTTTAACATCTATGACAG
>JAQQZY010000009.1:14634235-14644570 GCA_030068375.1 Ostorhinchus rueppellii
ACCGTCTGGATCCAGGAACTTTTTAAATGATTCTTTATCATTGTGAGATAGGGCATGGTGGCACAGAGTTGCATGAGACATTCACCGCCATCTAGTGGAGGAAAGTACTAACACTACCTTAAAAAAAAAAATACAAACACTACCTTAAAAAAAAAGTAAACACTACCTTTAAAAAAATACAAACACTATCTTAAAAAAAAAATACAAACACTACCTTTAAAAAAAAAATACAAACACTACCTTAAAAAAAAGTACAAACACTATCTTAAAAAATAAATAACTATAAACACTATCTTGGAGGAGGTCTGCGCTCTCCAAGTGCTTTTCTAGTTTTTTTTCTATATTCTCGTTTGTCCCGTTACCTGTGTTCTTTCCCCTGTGCCGCTGCTGACCTGCTGTAGGTCAGCTTCAGGGCCCTGAGGAGCAGTACTCTATTCAGGGCCTTCCTTAGTATGTTCAAGTCCTAAGGTCAGGCTGTGTTTCGACGCAAACAGAGGTATATGATTGGACGATGCTCACACATGGCTGACGGTGAAAAAGAAGCACATCTACACTGAGTTGTACGTCTTAATGTGGGACTCTGATTTACTTGATGTGGCATGCCACACATACATGGACTGTACATGTAGATAAATATCAAAGGTTGTGTCAGAAAGAATCACAGCCAAAGCACTCATGATTCATTCATTCATCATAGATCAGAGACCGCCACTCTTATTTCACAATATTATTAAAGCAGTAGTGAATCACAAATTACATTATGTTTTCATATTTTTTATTTATTTTATTTTTTTTTGTGTGTGTTTTGGCACTGAAAGAACTTAAAGTAAGAAGACCTGGAAGCTAATATACACTATCATTCCATCGGAGTAATTTCGTGCAGGAACAGTGATTCTTTTGGTTAATTTTCTTTCATTGGCTGTACTATTTACAGCTTCCAAACAATTTAGAATGTGAAACCTCCACTGTTGGACCAAGTGCTGCTCAGCTGTAAGATTCCCCTCTTTGCTTTTATCCTCTGGTTTAAGCCTCAAAGACCTAAACAGACACTGGCAACCAAAAGCATCTACTGATCCTTAATGTTTGATAACTTTAGCACCACTAATTCTGTCAATAGATTTAGAGGATTCTGTTAAAATGCAGCTTTTCAGCAAGATCAGATATGACCCATTTAGATGCCTCATCTCCTACAACACTGATTCACCAGTAAATCTGTCTGTCTGTACACTGTAAAAAGTAGAACGTTGAAAAAAACTTGCTAAAAACAAGAACTAAGTGAACCAAATTAAATTATATTGAATGTAATTGAATGTAATGTAATTTGGTTCACTCAACTATTTTTTTTTTTTTTTTTTATCTGTGACCTATTGAAGAAAATTTTACTTTTTCCAGTGTAGTTATTGTAACTGGCACTTTTACAAAAGATTTAATGAAACAATAAAATCAAAATCTACATTTAGAAGACTCTTGATTTGTTAGTGGGTTCACGTACACAAACATACACTACACTGAAGTTTGACCTCTACCTTTAACCCATCACTAGATCACACACTGCAGAGTACAGGTCTCTGTTATTTGTACTAACTGTTGTTGTAGTGGTACATTGACTGTTAGCACTTATGTAATAGTAGTATTAACAGTCATGGAATTTTGTTCTGGTTATTGGTAATTATACTAAGCTGATCTTATACAAGCTGATCTGCTTTTCATGTTTATATATACTTATTGAATTTCAAAACACAGAATGCACACAGGCATTCACATACTAAAAAAACAAAAACAAAAATAATCAAACCCACTTAACACTCCCAAACCCCCTGCTGTCACCAGATCCACAAGCTTCCAACATGGCACTGTAGATACAAATAAGATGACATATCAGAGCACTGTATAGACGCATACATCCCAGCTTGTCAAGGGCAGATGATGTACTTTTGTCAGTTCTAGTTCAGTTATCGTGCATCAGTTACATCCATGTGTCTCCCACTCTCCCACAGTCTCTCTATCTCTATCTTTTACCCTCTATCTTTTACTGGTCAAGGCAGATGGTGCTCCAGGTTTCTGTCTGTTAAAAGGAAGTTTCCCCTTCCACTGTCACCAGTCACTAGTGTTTGCTCCTGGAGGATTCTGTTGGGTTTCTGTAAATTAGCATAAGAGTCTGGCTCCATATGTAAAGTGTCGCTACTTAAATAAAATTTGATTGATAGTAGGAGCAGTGGGCTCGCAATATGAAGCACCCAGGGAGTAAACGGGGGGGGGGTTAAGTGCCTTGCTCAAGTGGAACATCAGCTGACAACTCTCCACCAATCCAGGGAATTGAACTGGCAACTCATCAGCCCAACCCCTGTACATTTGACATCCATTATTCAGATTTCCTTCATTTTAAGTTTCCTTGGCTTCTCAACAAAGTGTCAAAAAAATAAAGTGAAAATGCGTGTTTATGAATCAAAATCTCATGGCTATAAATATCTGATATGTAATCCTGCAGACAGACAGACGGATGAACACACAGGAGTGGTCACATAACCTTCTTGGTGGATGAAGTAATAAAAGGAGAACATCCCTGTAATCTACAGCCTCAAGAGAGTGAAGATGTTATTTATCGGACAGTTGGATGAAAACCTGGCATTGTTACCTTCACAAAGTATTGTGTGAGGTTATTGTGCTTATAGGCTTTACTCCTGCCTGAGTACACAGTCACAATTACAGCCTCACAGAGACACTGATATGGCTATGAACCTTCCTTTTTCCTACACTGTTATAAAGCATTTCTTATCTGCAATGTACAAGGTTGGGTGTTTAAGCGGCTATGTGAAAAGGTGAAGTAACGTTTTGTTTTTTGTCCTCAAGGACCTAGAATTCAAAGACATATGTTTTAAACTTGAGTCACAGCTTGGAGCGCATTTCAGAAATGCAGATGTGTGTTACTTTGGTATTCTGCTATAACTCTGTAAAGGTTGACGTTTATGAGACTTGTGGTCATGTAAATGTCATCTTCATTTGGAGTGACTCCATCGATTGCCTGAAGTGACAAGGACAGTCTGCACAGGCAGACATGCAGACATGTAGTCTGTATAATACTCTGTTAATTCTGGATTAATCAATAAGGCTTTTAATAATGACAATATGGCAGCATGCTGTAACTAGAAACCATGCATGTTTATCTAGTCCAACAAGACAAATCGACATACATTGTCATGAATGAAATTTCAAATGTTAATTAAAATTCTGATTGACACCATTTTGCAAAACCGTAGAGCATTATTCATGTGGAATATGTGAGAAAATAGAGGGTGATGAACAGCTTTTATTTTCTCACACCAACTGTCAGGGGCTCACAGGTCACAAAGCAGAGCATCTGCCTCTGAATAGTGAAATGTGGTGAAATGTACTGCAGAATCATTAACAAACTGTGCAGAGGAAACTGTGGGATTCACTCAAACTTACTCCTTTATTGTGAATTTTCAGCCTTATTTTCACTCTTATATTTTTGCATGTATCTGTTAAGATTTCAATAAAGAAAAGGGAATGATGATAAAATGCATGTGATACTTCCTTAGATCTTGCCACATTTTAACAGAGGACTTTTAATGGTTGAAATGATGCAGAAGAACAAAATGAATGTGGTTGGAACTCACAAGAAGCCAGATGGTGGATATGTAGCCAGAGGGAGGCTCGTTCCTTTTTTTTCTTTTTCCTGGCTTTCTTTTTTTTTTCTTTTTGATCTTATTTTCAATTAATAATTAATATTTCTTGGACTTAAGTCTAGTAAGTGTACAACACTTGAGGCAATCACATATTCTTGTTAAGGATATGATTCCAAATCCCATCATAATCACTCTCATCAACGTGAACCTATGATGTGCAGGAAAGGGTTTGTGAGAAACTGTTAAAATGCCACTCGCAGCAGTTCTTCACCGACTATTAGAGTGGCATGAAGAAGTAAGCCTCTAATTTGTGGTTTAAAACCTCACAATAATATAATAAATTGTGGGACAGAATGCTGCCAGGCCTTGAAAGTGACTGATGCATTGCTGCCACCTACTGTATATTTTCAGCAATGCAACTACACCATAATACTTTATCATGTACTGAATATACGCACATTTGACTTGTAACTCTACTATGTCAGCACCGCACTCTTTTATAAAGAAATTTCGATTTTTTGGTGTGTTTTTGTTGGTACTGAAGTAATATTTTTGACATGTTACGAGTAGAACATCCTATAAATATCAAAGGTAATATAAAAACCTTTTATTCAATGTGATGAAAAAAGCCAGTGTATTGATAATGCACTTTTATTAGTAGTAAATATATACAAAATGCACAACTGTAAAATCATATTGCATATTAACTGGATTGTAGGTCTTCGCATTGTGACAGCACCATAATTATTCATTATGTGATCCGACGATTCAATGACTCAGTCATCAAACTAAAATTCATGCAGTCATCAGTGTCATACAAAGCAAACCCTGATTAAAAGCACATGCTTAAAAATCTCAACATTTCAAGTAAAAACTGTAAGAACACTATCATTTCTTTAAATCACCACTTGCAATAATTTATAAACTCCTTTTTTTATCCCATTATAGAAAATAAGCAGATCAGTATGCTCCGAAAACACCGGGGGTCACACGGATGATATCAGCAGAACTGAAATGGAGAAAGAGAAACAGGATTTATTAGTATGTATGTGTTATTTACATTTAGAACTAATTATTTTATTTAGTTAATGATCATTTTTTATTACATTTGACTGCAGGTACAAAAAAAAAAAAGTTTCACTGTGAATTGGATTATGTCTAAGTGCATGTGACAAAACCTATCTAATGTTATTTCTTTTACAGTATTTATTAGTGTGACAAAGGATGACACTTAAGGGCCAGATCAAGCCAAAGTGAACATCAATGTCAGAATTGAAAGTTTTTCAAATAGACTCATTTTTTTAGCTTAAGAATTTTATTTTTTTCTAAGCTTAAGAACTCTATTTTATGGAACTGTTTATAAAATGTCAGTATCATTTGTAGAAAGAAAAAAAAAAAAAAAAGATATAATATGATTTTTTGCTCCCTGGGCGCCTGACATGGCAAACCCACTGCATGTAGTGTGTGTGATGCATGATCTACAGATGGGTTAAAGGCAGATGGCAAATGTTGGTGTGTGGTGCATGTTTACATGTGTGAAAAACTACTACTGACAAAAAGAAAGATTCGATTCTATTCTATAAAATGAAAGCTAAAAAGGACTAAAATATGTAAATGCACTATTAACTTTAATAATTATATTTTTCTTGTTTGCAAAAGTGATATTTTAAGTCTGAATCTACTGGAACTAATTATTCAACGGTGCAAAAATATAGAAAGGTTATGTACAGTCAAATTCTTTGTAAAATATGCTCGGCTATTAGCTGTGTAATAATCACTTCGGTTGTAATATCTATATTAAATAAAAGTTTATTTGTATATTTGTAGCGTTTCAGTTCCAGCAAAGTCTTTTCTTTTGATACTGATCAAAAGTCCAAACTGCTGTCTCCGTGTCACAACATATTTGTGTACATAGAAACTTATTTGAACATTATTATCCCATATTGATCATAATTGTAGTTTCACACCATAGTTAAAGCCCTAGGTTTCTTTTTTTTTTTTTTGTATATTTGCCTAAAATAAAATAAATGTTTAATTTGAGTCCCTGTGTCACACAGCAGTAATTAAAGTATTTTTACACCAAAATTGTATTTCTGTGCCATGTCAGTGTACTTACTGAGACCTATTCATATATGTATTAAACATGGAGGTAAGTTATTTAGTTTTAGAGCTTATTGAACATGAAATGCGTCCCTGTGCCACTGCTTGATCCGGCCTTTAAGCTTCATTACATTTCAGGAAAACATGGAAGTCCAAGCTGGACACGAGGTACTTGTTCACGACTCCAGTCTGTCCCAGTGAGCTCGAGGCAGCGTTCATGTATCTGTCCTAATCTACACTGTACACACCACGCCACCATCTGTGATAAAATCCCCTCCTCCACCTCCCCAGACTCTGCATGAATTAACCCTTAACATACCATTTATGCCTTCGGTGTATGAGCCAGTTCAATCTAACCCCAGTCATTTTAGTTCAGGTTCCACATTCAGACCAATTCAATCTCCAGTGGGTCAGAAAAGTAAAATACTATCATAATAACCTAGAAAAAACTCACAACTCCAAATTTTTGTCTTTTAAAAGTAAATATTTTCACGTATTTACAATAAAACAAAGTACAATTTCTCAAAAAATGTAAATAATCTGAACAAATACGAAGAACCTGAGATGTCTTCAGAAAAGTAAGTGCAATTTAACAAGATTCTTCCTGTTACTAGATGTTTAGCAGATCCACTGTGTCTGTAAGTTATAATGAACATGTGGGAAATGATGAACTGAAATGAGAGATGTCGAACTGAGAAGCTGTTATTGTTATAGTCACCCTTTTTTCCCAAAGCAATTACATTTTTTTTCATGTTTCATGTTTTTTTAAAGGATAGTTTGTAGATGTAAACATTTTCGTCATGTAATTTTACATTTTTCACTCAAAACAGAGAAAACTTTGGAGTTTGGACAGGATATTTAGGTTATTATTGTCCTGCTCTGGCCCAGTTCAGATCATACTGGACTGTATGTGGCCCCTGAACTAAAATGAGTTTGACACCTCTGATCTTAAGGGGTTTAAGGAAAAATTAGTGGGAGGGGGTTGTCTGAATCAGAGCCCCTCTCAAAGCCAGAGACACCAGCAAATACAAACACATTTCATTCAATAATAATGTTTAAACTTGATGTAAATGTCCTGGCTGAACTATATTAAGACACAATAATGAGACGAAGGCCAGGCAGTGAACTTACCTTCCAGCGGTTACCACACTCATTACACAGCACAAATGTGGTCATTGGCTCATCAGCACTGCGTGTCTGCACCTAAAACACACACAAATGAGCAGAACATTACAGCACAAGATGTGAAATGAATCAAATAAACCTAAAAACCAGAGCCAGCATTTTAATCTTCTGGTAAATGTTACTGGAATGACATTATTCTCAGAACCCAAGTAAAAAAATACATCTGTTACTGTTTTCCTTCTGCACTGCAAAACAACCAACAGATGAACATACAAGTCATCTGACTTCTTGTGTATTTACTATGTTTTTATTTTTTTATTTTTTTTTACTATTTTTGATAATACAGCAGTTGAATCATCCGTTTGTGATATTTTGTTTGGACTGGATCCTCCTACAAAAGTCTGTAACATATTTCTGAATAAAAAGTTACATTTAAGGTATTTTAAGACCAAAAATGTAGATATACCAGTGAAAAGAGGGGGGAAAAAAATTTCCAGTTTTTTGTAATATACAGCGGGAATGCACATTTTGCTGTTTTTGATCTAATATGTCCTACGTTTAGGGATTTCAGGCAAAATCACTGTTTATTATTCCTTCTTTGGAGATGAGACGATGCTAAAGTCCAACTCTGAACATGACTAAAAACATATTCGACCCGTCCCATCTAATAATAAAGTCTATTGGCAGCCATACTTTAAACACCTGTTTGACTCCACTTGGACAAATTATGAGAGAAAGTGGAAAACTGTATGTGAAATGGTGGCATTTATGTTTGTGAGTGGATTGTTGAATCTTGTGGTTTTTTTATCATATGTTCCATGTACCTGGTTGTAGGTGCAGTTCTTCTTCTTGCACTTGCCGCACTGCAGCAGGTCGGTGGTGGTTCCACCAGTTTTGGCCATCTGGTGCTCCCTGATTGCCTCCTGGGTAAGAACGTTCCTCAGCTGTTTCAGCTCGTCACTGGCCATTTCCTTCGTAAAGACACAAATGTTAAAGGGACTATGTGAGCCAAGTGGCAAGAAGAGGGAAATGGAGGAATGTGAGAAGGGCCAAAGGAAAACAAATGTAAACATGAGAAGCATTACTGTGCACGGAGCATACTTTACCTCAGCCGTCATGGAGGCCATGCGACTTAACTCAATGTTTCCTGCGAGTACATTCTTGCGAAGCCCAGGGTTCTTTGGGTCCTTCAAGTTACTGATGCGACTGCGCACCCTGTTCTTATATTTCATATCAGTGGCCTTTATCTCCTGATAGATATGTGCAACTAAAAGTCAAGGCTCAATTAATTCGCATGTGATTTATGTGTTTTTTTAACAATTCTGAATCTGATAAATATGAATAAACTTATCCAAATGAATTGAAGGATATGATCTTCCATCTCTGCTGCCATGCTGTCACAGTTAACCCCGAATTCTTTATAGTCATCTGTCAAATCAGGAAAAAAAAATGTTTACCAGACATTGCACTGATATTTGCATGTATTCATTGAGTGATGCTGTAATATAAGAAGTGCAGTTAAAGTCTCACTGTCTGTGCGCAGGGCAGCGGCGATCATCTCGATGCACTTATCTCTGACGGAGTCACCTGTTGCCAGGTGAGAAGACAACGGTCCGCCAGCAGAACTGAAGCCAGGAGACATGGGGCTGGTCGGGGTGGTGGGGGTTTTAGGGGCATCGGTTTTCCCTTTTCTGCTGAACGTATTAAACAAACAACAACAAAAGAACAGGGATGAATGTCATGTCAGTTTTTTTCAAATTAAGCCCCCCCCCTTACCCCTACTCCTTAGCACTACCCCTTGAAACGGAGTTGCAAGGGGTAGGGGTTGAAACATTCACCTATGACAGTGTTTCCCAAATCACAAACCACACCACCAAACAAAAATGTCACAAAAAATATATTCATTGAAATATGATGCAAATCTAGTCTCACATTATTTACTCCGTGTGAAACCTGGGCCTGTTTTGTTGAACACAAAGCTGATATTTTTGCAACAATTGAAGAAAGCCCCTCATGAATCGTCCTCAACAGCTCTGAGTCTCTGTCTTTTTCTGTTTTTATATCAGTCATGTTTAAAAAGCCCACCTCACATAGGTCAGTTGTGGAGAAAGGGAACAGGACTGAAATAGCTTTGTTTTCCAGAATGGGGACCTCCTTGGCAGCAGTCACTGGACACTCTCCCGGGGGAGGGGGGGGCCCACATCAGGGATGAGGAGGCAACATTGTCGCTGGGCGTTTGGACCAAGAGAGCTGAGGGGGGTGCGTCAGCGACCTCGGACGGGCCCCCCAGCTTATGGATTGAGCTCCATCCCCCCATCCCCACCCCATCTGTGGGTAACCCACAGATCCAAACATCACTAGTGAGGGGGCTTAGTCAACTGAACACACCACATCGGGGCCGGTTTACATTCACTTTGCAAAAAGAAACTGTTGTTGTAGAGCGGATCATTGGTGGTGCTGTTGTACATATATCACACTGCTCACTTACAGTACCACGCAGGTGAAATTGGATAATCGTCCACAGCACATCTGATGATTTCCCACTGCACACGTATGTACTGTGCTACACTAGTTGGGAAACACTGCCCTATGAAACAAACCCTTCCAGACCTGTTACATCATCAGCAGTCATCGATGCTACTATAAACAGATGCGACTACTTTGTTTCTGAAAGTATTCCCCATGCCGTCAGCAGCTGTAACGTCTCTGTTGCATGGGCTTCCGTCATCTTTTTGTGGCTATTAACTGCGAACCACAGAAATATGGTCTGTAACACACTGAGACTGCATTAAATGGTCAATCAAATGATTAAGTTATTTACAAATAAAATATGTGCACTTGTGTGCTTCTTTCATCACACTGCTGCACTTTTTTGCTCTGTTTACCTTCATCTTACCAACAATTTGAATGGAATTATGTGAGACTTCTTGAAACCCTCTGTTTGTAGTTTGGTCCTGAAAAATCTCCATTTGGAGGGCCAAACAGTTCTCCCCTTCAGCCCTTCCCCTCCAACTCGTTGAACATCAGGACACCTCTACCCCTTCAGATAAACGCACAAGTAAGGGTGAGGGGTGAATTGGGATTGGGGCTATGCCTTGTTCAGGGTCAGACCAAATAGGAAGTACGAACCAAGGTCTGAACCATTGTAGATGTTTGTTCATTTTAGCTTTATCTTCATTCTGCAATTATAGAACAGGACTGTATAACTTTTTATGTTGTACCAATGTCTGTGATGTTTGACATTCATTGATGTACATATGGAAGTGTACCTGATGTCAGGATGTTGTAAATTCAGCTTCATTCTGTTCTACTGTCTTCCCTTTGTTTGCAATATCATTTCTTTTTTTATGTATTTAACCTATACTTAACCACTACATTTAAAAATTCTATTCATTCATTCATTCATCTTCTATACCCGCTTTATCCTCACTAGGGTCACGGGGGTCGCATGGAGCCTATCCCA
>JAQQZY010000009.1:14647068-14662006 GCA_030068375.1 Ostorhinchus rueppellii
ATTCACACCTATGGGCAATTTAGATTAGCCGATTAACCTATCAGTGCATGTCTTTTGATTGTGGGAGGAAACCGGAGAAAACCCACGCAGACACGGGGAGAACATGCAAACTCCACACAGAAAGGTCCCCAAGGATCACCCGGGAATCGAACCCGGGTCCTTCTTGCTGTGAGGCTGTGTGCTAACCACTGCACCACCGTGTCGCCCTAAAAATTCTAATTTTACAAAATCATCCTGGCCAATATGAGACAGATTAGCACAAACCCATACACTATATGAAAATATAAGGCAAGTATTAAATGATAAAAGCAAAGAATTACTTTATTGGCAAACTAGCATTTAAGACCATATTATATGTGATACATAAAAATGAATGAAAATGTAACACAAAACTAAAGCACAAGGTAGATCCAATTATGAAGTAATGAAAATCAATTTACTTCTTATTTTCAGTCACATACGTAAGTCAGTATAATTCTCATTTGTAGGTTTTATTACTGATTACCTTTCGATGCTGTCAGTTGAGGGCTTCCTCTGAGGAGGTCCAGACTGAACCGGGGTTTTGGAACCGTGAGACTCTCTCCTATGAAACACAGTAAATAAAATCATCACCTTTACGTTTATTTAATAATTGTATAACAAATACATATATATTAGTGTGATTTACCTGTCAGTGGTTAGCTTCTTTGCTGGTGGTGAGCTGCACATCTTTGAGTCAGTTGACTCTCGTCTGACAAAAGACACTTTGAGTCAGTTTTGTTCAAGATTGAAGCATTAATGAGATTCCAGGTAGTCTATCGTAGACCTACCTCTCAGGTCTAGAATCAGAAGAATGGCGTTTCACAGGTTGACCAGACTTTGAATCACAGGAGTCTTTCCTATGACAAAAGAGAAAAATATTTTATGCACGAACCTCACACCTTTTGTCATAAAAACAGTCTTTATGGTGCAACACTGTTAAAATGCATTGGTTCGACTCGCTGTCATGATGCTGCACACCTGTGTATTTCTTTTTTGACATCCAAACTGGGCTTTTTGGGAGGTGGGGGTTTAGAGTCAGATGAATCTTTCCTGACAAAATGAAACAATTGTTTTGTTGTGAAAAAATAATAAAACCAAATCAAGTTCCTTGTGTGCAAAAACCTAAAACTACTAAATCTATGATGATGCTCCAGATGAACCATACAAGCACCATGCATCACATCTGCAACTACTAAAGATATTCATTATTTGCTAACCTTTCTTTCTTAGCTTCCCCTGAGTGTTTTTTAGACACCTTGCTATCTGAAGAGTCTTTCCTGCAAAAAGAAAACAAGTCTTTACCAACAGAAAAACTGACAGCTTTTCTTTTTAGAGATGACTGCGGCACCAGCTTTGAGAACTGATGAACTTGTTTTGAGTTTTGTATGGCACAAATGAAAACCAGAAATTATATTCAGAGTGACATGCATTTCCTGAGCTAAGGTCACCGGTCCTCTAGAGACGACAGCAAGTTCTGTTTCAAGGATAAATGAGACAGAATAAGTCCCAGATCCCAGACCTGTCTTTTGTCTCTTTTTTCACATCGTCTGACGTCTTCTTCTGTGAGGGACTTTTACGGTCCAACAGCTCCTTTCTGTTGTGGAAAACAACACACTGACTCAAGTTTCCAAATGAAATTACAGCCTTTTTTCCCAAAATGTTTCTCCAAGACACTTCCAGTGACCACATGCACTCCGCAAAAAAAGGAAAAAATAAAATCTTATCTGATCCAGACCTCTCCTTTTTTCCATCCAGGGACGGACGTTTCGTAGCAGGCGGAGGGTGAAGGTGAAGGGGAAGTGGAGGAAGAGGAGCATTTGGGTCCGGAGGTTCTTTTCTGAATGAAAAGACGCCTTTGAGCTGAGCTGTATGACTTCACACTAACAGTGACTGTACATATGATGTAACGCATGCAGACCCTGACCTTGCTGGTGGAGGATGAAGGTGGAGAGGAAGAGGAGCAATTGGAGCATTTGGGTCTGGTGGAACTTTCCTATTAAGGTAATTAACATCTATGAGTTTCCTCTAAAATCGCACAGTCTTAACTCATTCAAATGCCCATGCATAGCACTAAAGCATGGCTGACCTTTCCTTCTTCACTTCAAATGACGGACGTTTAGCCGGAGGAGATGAGGGTTTAGGGGCATGTGGACGAGGATGTTGCGATGAAGAGTCCTTACCATCCTTCCTACACAAATGTCACAACATTACAGAATAAATAATGGTGCACATCTAGAGTCTTTATCGTCAGATGATGGAGCACGCCATTCAAGTTAAAGGGTCAATTCAGATTATGGGAAGTGGGGCTGTATGAGGTACATATAGTTTATTAACTATCGTAGCTGTGGTCAGCACAGCCCCAGTTTGGAAAAGTAGACACGAAAACAGACCACAGAAGCTAAAGCAGTGTTTCCCAACCTTTTTTGAGCCACAGCACATATTTTACATGACAAAATCACAAGGCACATCACCAAACAAAAATGTCACAAAAAGTACATTTATTGAAATATAATGCAAATCTGGACTCAGTTTACTGAGTGTTAAACCTGGGCCTGTTTAGTTGAACACAAAGCTGATATTCTTCCTCAACAGCTCTGAGTCTCTCTATTTTTTTTTGGGGGGGGGCTGCTGCAGGGACATCAGGGGTGCACAGGCAACATTGTTGTGGGGCGTTTGGAACCAGAAAGTTCAGAGGGGTGCACCAGTGACCCCTCAGACGTACCCCTGGGTTGAGGTCTGTAGTATGAGAGGCATATCCCTCCCACCCCAACCCAATACTCAGGGTTCATGGGTAGCCCGCTAATCTGTGCATCTACTGAGGGGGCTTGATCAACAGAACGCACCACATCAGGGCCAGTTCACTTTTATTTTTATTTTGCAAAGGGAAAAAGGAGACTGTTGTTATAGCGTGGATCATTGGTGTGTGCAGTCGTGTGGATCTATAACACACTGCTGCTTACAGAACCAGTCAGGTCAAATTGGATCATTTTCCATGGCACACCTGATGACTTCTCATGGCACACTAATGTGTCACAGCACACTGGTTGGGAAACAGTGAGCTAAAAGATGGCCAGCAATAAAAATATTAGCCCACTTTGTTATATCACCCACCGGATGCCTGGACAAAAACAGCAGTTTTAGCTCACAGGAATTGCTGGTATGCTACTGCATCATTTGGGTTTTTTTGTTTTTTTTTAATTCGTGCAGCTTCAGTTCAACACCTAAATTCATATGTAAAAAGTAAAAGTTTATTATCTTTAAGCTACAAAGACCTAAACAGCTGCCAGAGACCAGAAGCATGTACTGCTCTAAAATGATTAATAACTTTTGAACCACTAACTCTGTCAATACACTTAAATAATAGCAACAAAACAGTTTTTCATCTTTTCATTTGGATCAGATAAGAGCCATTTAGACATTCTAAGTCTCCATAGTGAATGTGGAAACACAGTCATGTTCTACAAAATTAATTCACAGTATATTCAAGTAATGATATATTTTGTTAGAAAAGTCCCTTTTCATTCAACTTCCTGATATAACAACATTTCAATTTACTCTGAGCTTTCATGGAAATCTATACATAAATATGGGAAAATATGTGGCCACTGTCAAGTGCAGAAATGAATATAAATAGTGAGGAAACATGGTTTGTTGCTGAGGGTTGCCTCAGTACTTCACTTTTCTGTCTACTGTTTGGTCTCACACAAATCACATTCTTTATTCTATATTTTTATACATATATTTATTCTATACAATGGTTAAGGTTAAGCTGGAGTCAAATTCTTTATGTGTACAAGCTTGGCCCATAAAGCTGATTCTGATAACTCACTTAGGAAAGATTACTTATTTAGAAGTCATCACAAAAATAGTTCTTGGTCTTTAACCCCCTGAGGCCTGAATTTATTTCCAATTATGAAAAAAAAAAAATTCACTTGCATTTTTGCTTTCAAGTAGATGGTATTTTGGAGTGGAAGTGGTTTGATGCAAATTTGCGACAATTGGCATCAAGGGGTTAAGGGTTTAAAAGAGTGATATAGAGGCTTAAGTTCTTCACCAGAAAGGGCTGTCATTGGAAAATAAAATGATGAAAATATTCTAAACATAGAATACATTTACATACTGATATAGATTTTTTTATGTTTACGGTATGTAGCTAAAATAGCATGTTGCTATTGAGGATGTAGGCAACTGATTTGCTGTGGCGACCCTTGAAGGGAAAAGCCAGGAGGAGGAGGAGGAGGAGGAGAAGGAGAAAGAGAAGGAGAAGAAGCTAAAATAGCATGTTGCTGCTCCTGGTACGCTTTAGTCCTCCTGTTTGTGTCTCAAAAATGGAACAGCACTTACTATAATCTAACAAAACTGACTATGCATAAGTGTCTCACACAGCCCCATAATCCTTTATTAAAGACACACCTGACTGAGCCAGCACAGCATGCACCATGCACAGTGATATCCAGTTAGAAAATGGTGTAAACAAATGTCTGTTATCCCATGCACTTTGAAGAACAACATTTAAGTCTCATGCTCTGTAGCTCGGGCAACGCAGCGTCCTGACCTGTCCTGCTTCTTGTCCAGAGAGGGACGTTTGATTGGAAGAGCAGGTCGAGGAGGAGGACGAGGAGGGGATGGGTAACGGGATGGATACAGAATACTGCTGTCCAAGACTCCCCTTCTGAAATGGATAATTGGGTCAATTTTAAGCCCTGTTTGGTCTGACTCAGGAGTAGAAATGCATTCTGGGCCACCACCCTCTAACCTTTCAAACACTGGTTTGTGAACATCAGGTTTCTCTCTCGGAGGCTCAAACAGCGGTCTCTCTCTCGGCCTCTCGTGTCGACTTTCTTCTCTGTTTCTGTCCCGTCTCATGTCATCACTAAACATATGTTTTTTGGGCTCTTCGTGGTGTTTCTCCTTTTTTGGTTCATCAGCATTTTTCATCTTTTTATGTTCTTCTAATGGCCTTTCTTTCCTTTGCTCTGGCTTGTGTTTTTCACTTTGCAGATCTAAATGCTTCTGTTTTCTGGCGTCAGTTTCCAGCTGAGGCTCCTCCACAGGTCGTAGTTTTTTTGGCTCTTCTACGTGCTTTTCTCTTTTGATTTCATGTGGATGTTTCTCATTTTGGGGCTGTTCTAGATGCTTTTCATCCCCGAGGTCATCCGTGTGTCTTTTTCTGTTTTTGTGCTCATCATCTTGTTTTTCTTTTCTGTCTTTATCTAAGTGTTTTTTGTCTGCATCTGAGTCGTGTTTCGATTTTACATCCAGTCTCCTGTGACTAACAAAAAACAAGGGAAGTATTATTCATACTTCGATTCAAAAGCCAGAAAAATGAAAAGAAACTGCCATCGTTTCAGCAGAACACTTTTCAACACTTTCATAAACTCTTTACAAATGTCCCTGTGGGTACGACGAGTATGACAGGCAGGTATCCTGGTAATCTATCTTACTGCAAATACAAAACATGTGTTATGAGTCTCTTAAGTGCCACTTATCCGTGAAGCAGCTGGGAAAGTACTGACCTGCTTTGCATCTCGGAGGGAGAGCTGTTTGGAGATGATGCTGGTTTGCTGGAGTCCAAACCATTCTTCATTTCAGACGATTTCTCTGAATCTGTTGATGAATGAGCAAATATTTCACTTCACGGATGTATTTACTGCACAAACAACAATTTGCTCTGTTCTGTAAATCGTGTCTCTACGAAGTCAAGTTGGATACCGAGAAGCCTTTTCCAGTCTTTAATGAGGACTTTTGCCAATGCAATGACTTCTTCATCTGTGCAGTGCTTCCTGATACCGTTCACAGACATGCCAATCCTTGTTTCCTATAAGAAATACACACACATAAAATGACAATTTAAGATTTGTGTTTATAATTGTCTGTAAATTCAGCTCTTGCACTGATCTATATGAAAAGATGTACATACATTACATTTCCATATCTTAATACAGAGAGAGTAAAACGACTGTATAATGACCACATATATGCATTTCTCTAAGTTACCAAATCTAAACTTTGCCTATGACTTTTGGACACTAGTGTATGCATGTAAAAACAATCATTTTATAGATGAGATATGGAAGTATCTCTGTCTGTGTACCAACACTGATGTCATTTAACCCTTTGATGCATGAATTATGAGAACTTTAGTCAAGATTTTTTTTTCCTGAGTGTTTTTGTTCCTCTTTAGGCATGAAAAAAAACAATGATTTTTTTTTTTTTTTTTTTTTTTTATAAACCCAATTTTTTAATGGAGTTACAAAAATGTCCACTCAGCTGGACACCAAATATTTAATTTTTGAAGCAAAGTAACATATTTAAAACACAATAACAAAAAGGGATATAAAAACTATTAAATAAAAACATTAATGCAGCTAATCTGATGTTTTGTCACATTTTAACATACTCTAATACCAGTTCTTACTCACTTCATGGAACTAATATGCAAAAAAAAAAAGCACTATTTGTTTAAGAAAACTGATCATTACAGTTTAATAACAACTAACAATTGATTTACACTCAAACATGTCACTGGAGATCAGGATTATCAATAACAGCAAAGTTACAGCAATGGTATGAATGTCAGTGTGTGGGACGGTGCATAAGCATCCATTATGTTGGCTGATATGCAAATGAAACAACCAAACCATGAATATGCAAGAGAACAGCAGTAGAATAACTGTCCACTGTAGTGACCAGTATGCATGAAAGGGTTGATCATTGTCCTACTGTTTCTAATTACCCTGAGGTGCAGTTTTATGCATGTGTGAGTGTGCACTGTAAAAAGCAACATATCGAATTTACCCAATAAAATATACGTAACAATTTGCAGCCACTTTTTTTGGGTAGAATTAATTCCCTATTGTGAGTAGAAAACAACTGAACTAAAGAGCAATGAAATACTAAAATAAATGGGGTTATATATACACCTTACATTTCTTACCCTTACTCATTAAAATTGGGTCAAATTAACTCTACTCTCTCCGTCTCTGTGAAGTTAAGTAGATACACAAAAATATTAGTATTAATTAGTGGTGTGTCGGCCGCAAATGAGCCAGTTCTAAGAGCCGGCTCTTTGAAGTGAACGATAGGAACCGGCTCCACAATGGGAGCCGTTGATGGGAGCCGATTTTTTTTTCTTTGTCCTTCAGTGCCTCGCTGTCTCTTCTCCTACCTCTTGTGTGCGCTGCAAGTGTCACAGAGCCGTGAGTTTTTTCCCCTCCGTTACTGTCTCCACTGCCCTAATGTCAAGCGTGTGCTCTACACATCTTGATCACCTTTCAATTAAGAAGGTGGTGGGAAAACACTGAAAAAAAAAAAAAGGTTTTTCTCCACTTTTTTTTTTTTTTGTGTGTGAAAACAGCATGTAATTGGCCAAGCTGTATAGCAGGTATCGGCAGGTGTATAGACAACACACACACACGCAGAAACACGGCAGGAGAAAGGGAGACTAACATAAATGGTGTGAAAAATGAGTGACAGGAAACGCAGTAAAATTTGGACTCATATTAATGCAACCACCAGCTCAAGGCCAGAGTGCAAACTGTGCAAAGTCAGCATTTCTTACAGAGCAGGCTCAACAAACAACTTGCACAGGCACATGAGAACATCACACGCATCAGTACTGCTGGAGGAGTCTAGACGGGAACGGGAACCTACTTCATAGTTTTATCCTTTAATTTAATAGCACTGTATTCAAATGGCATTTGTATTGTGGTGCCTTTTCCGTTTCTAATTTCTAATTGTGGTGGGTGTTTGTATTTATAATTGTTTAATTTATTTTGGATCACTTTGTTTACTTGGTGCTTGGGTATTTCGTCTGATAATTTAATAATTGTTTATAATAAAAGTCTTATTTATAAAACATTTTTACGCAGCATTTTGACACATCATATACTGGCCAAAGTGCTTTACAATGTCAATAATAAAACAAAATGTTAGAAAATAAAATTTAAACTATTAATTAATTACTAATGTAAAACACACACACACACACACACACACACACACACACACACACACATATATATATATATATATTTATATATAGGGAGTCGAAAGAGCCAGCTCTCCATAGGAAGAAGAGCCAATAAAGTCGCATCTCAAAAAAGAGCCAATAATCCCATCACTAGTATTAATAATCATTTAACCTCCTAGATATAAATACTAAATACTAAGGGATCCTTTGTACAAACAGTTCTTAGATGACAGGAGAAAAAATATGCATTTCACAACGTTCAAGTAAGTTAAACCTATTTAATACATTTACTCAAGATCAATCCAGTTCATTTTTATTTTAATTGAAGAGAGCAGAGTTTCATGAAACTAAGGAGCAGCTTCGTTCATGGTGCAAAAATATGCAACTGAACCGAAATATTCATTCAACAAAACAATTTTTAAAAAAAGCTACCAAAAAGGGTCAAACACACCAGAACTCTGTTATATAAAAAGAACAACATTTGTAATCAACTCAGAACACAGTAAAACACATCAAAACTGTCCCAACTAGTTTGTCCTAATGCATGCTGGGAAACTCTCCTAGCTGCTCCTCCAACATACCATCATAATATTACAGGGCAGATTTTACTATATTTTGAGTAGCAATAGTTACAGTTAAATAATAGGTTTTTTATTTTATTTTATTTAACCTTTATTTAACCAGGCAAGTCATTAAGAACAATTCTTATTTACAATGACGGCCTGGCATAGGTGGTGTATGTAGAACTGAACCAATCATAATAGGTTTCACTGGTTAACTATTACTGTTCATTAAAATTTAACTGACTTCTATAGTTTGTATTTACCAAGCCCCAAAACCATTTTTTCAGTGTGTGTGTGTGTGTGTGTGTGTGTGTGTTCAAACTATTGTTTACCTGGAGGAGTTTGAGAGTCATATTGAAACTTTTCAGTTCCTTCAACAGGTCCATGGCGCCTTCCTGCACAGACACAACCAGAACACATTCAATCCATGGTGGTAACAATGTTTGTGTGTAACACCAGTAAAGCAAAGACATTCCCGTGACAAGTTTAGTTTCACTTTCACATTTCTATTGTCATTTCAGACTCAAATATAAAATGATAAATGACAGAAAGCACTTCCTAGAATACCCGTAGCTTGTTTTCAACGACATAAAAAAACGTCCTGTTTGCACTTTTAGCCACAACAGACTCGACCTTCCCACGAGCACCGTTGTTCGTGCGCGTGTGTGTGTGTGCGCGCGCGTACTTGTGTCACCGTTAAATAATACCACGACCAGCAGAGGGAAAGAAGTCGAGCACTTTGACCCGTGCAGCAACCGCGCACTAATCAACGCGCCCAGAAGTCACAAACCCGTGCCAAACACCTGTTCAACATTTGTTACAGGACCCTCAGCTTCGTGTCACACTTCTGCAGACTAAGTATACACTGTAGAAAATGAGCTTTTTCGGATACAAACCCCTCTCCTTTGAGTTTCAGACACATTCAGAGGCCTTTTGCATTGAACACGCGGTGGTAGAACAACGCGCCACCTGTGGGTGTCAACAAACAGCGTACTCTCACCGTGTTATTTCTAGACACCATCTTGTCCAGTTTTTTTGCAATCCGGATGAGATCCTCCTCCCGCGTCATCGCTGCATTTACTCAACTTTTCCCCCCCAAATCAACAGTATTCGACCGGATATCTTCTCTAAAACTGCGAAATCAAAGAAAAAAGTTTGGAGCGTTTGCAGGTCGAACTTTACGCACGACGCACTCCATTCAGTCGAGAGGCGTGTCCTGCACAGACCCAGCTGACCAACCCGACACATGACAACAACTAAATATAGACAGTAGTAGACACATGGTGCAGTACAGTAACAGGTCAGCCTGATCAACAGAAAGACAATTTAACTGTTAGTCAAAAATCATCAATAGTTCCTCACTTTGAGTTGGTGAAGTAGACAACCAGCAAATGCAATATTTTTTCACAACTTGCATTTTATATTTCACATTCTTTCCCTTTCCCTTTCCTTTTCTGTCTCATTATATGAGCAGTTTAGTTTAGTGTGCAGTTTGGATCCTGGTTCTCCACTCAAATGAGGTCACTGTGTAATGATTAATCTTTCCAAATTGAAGGCAGTTCGCTCCAGTTATTTACACACCAGCAGCTGCAGCAGTGCCAAACACCAACCCGACCCCGGATCTGTGTTTGCTGCATCCATGTCACTCACACACCACAAGCAGCTAGCAACAAGGATTTTAAATATCCTTAGTGATATTTAAGTTTGGAGTTTTTAGAGAGTTCCAGCCTATATTTTTACTTTCATTTATGTTAGGTGGAGTTTTAATCAGTTTGAGTTTGTCCACCAGAGGGCGCTGTGACATAGTCCAAACATTAAACTGCTCAGACACTTATTCTACTTTTACATGAAAAGACATCAATCATTTTTCTTTCTTTCTTTCTTCTTTTTTTTAGTTTTTTGTTTTTTAAGGTGCATATGTCTGAGATTTTTCTGTCTTTTTGAGCAGCCTTTCCATAAAAACAAACTGTTTTCCAAGAACTACAGAGACATACTCAGAAGTACACAGAACTACTGAATTACCCTAATAAATCACAGGAATGATAACATTTAAAATGGCTTGAGCCTCTAATTGCGTGAGTCTGTGCTGTTCACAGTCTGTCCTTGTAAATACAGTCTGATAGCTCAGGTCAGTACAAACAAACACTCTGAGAATGAAATGAATTGAGATTACCCAAACAAGTTTCTTCTACAAGCTCCTTTGTGAACCCTGAAAATATGTGTATATCACATTTCTTACAGTTTTGTGGAAGGAACTATGCATTTTATAGGAATGTTTTCCAGGAAAAACACGCTCTCAGAAAAGGGAGTCATTTAAATGTGCATCAACAGAGATTCAAGTTCTGCTACATGCATATCTAAGAACTGTCCTTGGTGCAGAATGATTAGACAGTTGTGGGAAGAAAGACTGAAAATGTGTCTATATTTAAATCTGTCCATTTATGCAGACACTGTTTATGTAGATAACAACGCTCCTTAGCTTAACACTATGTTATTACAGAGCAGTGGGAAAAGTGAAATGAAGATACTGTTTACGGTGTCAATCTACTGTAAAACAAAAGCCTGAAATATGAAGTGCCCCATTAACCCTGAGAGATATGTGTGCCAGTTTTGTTTTGAGTCCAAGGATTTGACGATAACTGTGTTAATGACAGCAGGTGAAAGTACAAGCCAAGAGCCTGTCTTGGGCAAAGAGTATTATCTCTTTGCACTGCTGTTACACAACACGCTGAATGTAACTGGTCCCCTCCTCTGCTTGAAGGCAGGAGTTTGTCTGGCAGGTAGAGATAGCACCGGCCAAGTGGAGAAGTGGGACAGCACACTGTGAGGTAAGAGAGAAAGCAGGCCAAGAGGAAGAAGGAGTGATCAAGATCAGCCCGCAACATCCTCTGACTCTGTGAACTAAAGCCTTTGGGCAGTGCTTTGAAAAGGAAAAGCAGAGGATGAAGAAAAGGAGCAATGCCCTCCTGCAACCTCTGACCTCTTTCCCAGATGCTCAGACTGAATGAACCGTCTGAGCTCTTCAAGACCTCGGCTCGGACCTTTTCCACCGGTCGGCTAACACTGATTCAGGTTATGGTCAAAATATAGGCAGCATTATTTTAACAAGGCCAGGACTTCCCATTGTCATATAAGATACAAACACCAACTCCATCTTCTTAGTAAACTGAAATTCCTGTAGTTATTTTAATCTTTTATCATTATTATTTCTGACCTATTATCTATTATTGTTAAAGTCATTTGTTTTTTTGTTTTATGTCTTTATTTATTTTGTTTACTCTTTTCTAGTATTATTATTATTATTATTATTATTATTATTATTATTATTATTATTATTATTATTATTATTATTATTATTATTATGTATACCTGTCTGACAATTGGAATATTTACTATTATTAATAGCCTATTATATGTATTGAATTTATACTACATTATATATATTTTATTATATTTCTTCTCACACTCTCTTACACACACACACACACACACAAAATGTTGTTGTTGTTTGTTGTTCACACCTTGTTTTCTGTATTGTCATGTAATGTCCTAAAAATAATTTTTTAAAAGGGGGGGGGGGTTTAAAAAGTAGTTTGTTTAATTCCTTCACATAAAATGCTTTGATTTGCCTTTTTGTATAAAATGCACGAAATGCACTTGACTTTCCTTTTAAAGTTGATATTTTCAGTATAAAACATGTGAATGGATTATAAAAACTTTAAAACCGTATCGATTAGTATTGTACCATGAATGTATCAGTAGTTTTATTACAACTATATGGAATTTGATAATCTAAGAAAATGAAAACATACTACCATATGGGACTTGTAATTTTAATATTTAATATTAATAAAGATATATATGAAGGGCCTTAGTTTTGGTTCCACTGTTTCAAAATTAGCTATGCGATGCTAATATGCTATGTTTTGCACTACAATGCAGTGCTGTGTCAGTTCTGGGATTGATTCTACAAGAACTACTAAAGGATGACTTTAATCAACATATAAATGCAAAAAAATGCAGATGAAATTTTGGGGTGAGATGCACTGTATACATACACTAGCATAGAGTTTCAAAACTCCCAAAGCTCAGAAAATATTGTAATGAAATGAAATATAAAAGTATACAAAGAAAAAATCCATTCATTCATCTTCTTAACCTGGCAGCTACCTATGGGTGAAGGCGGGGTACACACTGGACGAGTCACCAGCTCATCACAGGGCTGACATTTAGAGACCAACAACCAATCACTCTCACATTCACACCTATGGCTTTTTTTCCGTTGAACAATTAAAGTAAAAAAAAAAAAATGTGAAAAATATGATAAAAAGGAGGTGAAATATTTGACACATTTCCATTTCAGGTGTGATCATACAGTAATGCTTGCTCTGTGCTGCTGAATGTTCCCTCGCTCTCTTGTGGCTCAGACTCTATATGTGGTTACATAACTGCACTTGTACATTCCCATACATTGCACTGAACTCCACTGAAACTCAGCTACTGGGTTTCATGTCTATCATTAGTCGCTCGGGTCTAACCACATCAAGCCCTGTCTTGTCTTCACTTGTGACTGCAGTAGAAAGTTAACAGCACTTTGTGGAGGCTTTCAGAGCAGACAGAGGAAAGTGGTCCTGCTCCCCTTTACTGTTCATCCCATGTGGTTTAACAGACAAAGAGCGAACAGATCCATCAGGCAGGATCCACCAGTCTTCTTCTCTTTCAGGACACCTCGCCCAGAGCTTGTGTCTCTGCCAGTCACAGACCAGAGACGCCAGGCCTGGGCAATTATGGCAATTTTTGGATGACATCAGACCAGAAAATGAATGATTTCATTTAGCTGTCAATTTTTTTTCTGGATCTGGTGTAGGATGCAGAACCTGTAATAGAGCATGTCAAAACAGAGTGGGAGAATTGTTTAGACGTTCACATCTGCCATTGGCTGGAAGGTAATCCCAGGCTGGTGGGGTTGGTTTGTCTGTTAATAATGACCACTGTTTGGTGTTGGCACTTGCAAGACTGGACCACCCAAAGACTTTAAGAGCATCCTTGTACCTTCAGCTGTCTCTAAGTCTCTATTTACTGCCACACACACACACACACACAAAATCTGCCATATCCAAAACCGTTTTTTTGGTGCCACCTTTAGACTACATTCGACCAAAATAACCGGTGGTGCCACTGTTAGACACAACCAGACCAAAATAACTAAATGACTAGCCGAACTAAATGGGAATTATGCACCGAGCAAGAGATGTCTAACCATGAGCTTGGAAATGGAAAGAAAAGCAGCATTATTATATGTAACCTGAACTGCGGATTATGAAGAAAGAAGCAAAGCAAGGCAGATGAAGAATGATTCACCTTATAGCAGGACAGTGAATACTTCATAGATGAGTTTAAAGGCAAAAACGCTGGATGGATGGATGTAAAATATGTACTATAACTTATCCACAACCGTCAATTACACACTGGCACACTGAACAGACACTGAGTCATTTGTATAGTGTGTCTGCAAAAAGATCCTGTGGTTCTTCCCAAGGCTACGATTTGATCTCAGAGCTCTCTTCATTTGTGCATGAGCTTCGTCTTTATGCTGACAAACAAGTGCATAACCCCTTTGGCCTAAGAAAGGATGGAGGAAAAACCTTGCAAAATAAACAGCCCAGACAGTTTGTTATAAGGAGCAGTTGGGGAAAATGCTGCTTTGATTCCATCACACCAAACATTTCCATGGTTGTCAGTGCATAATAGCATTTAAAAACCACAAATTCAGCTCGATATTTGCGGTCATTGTTAATTAAGCTGTTTACAAACATGGCATTGGACAAAATCATTATATCATGTTGTGCTAATTGACAAAGCAAAATTCCTACATCAACAGGCTAAATTCTGTTAGTGTGTAAATCCCCGCTTACTCCCATTTCCTTTTCAACTGCCCACTAATCCAATTAGGGCGCCAAAGTTCAAAATACGACAGATTTCAACCTTTCATCTCAGTGCGAGCAGCTTTTGAGTGGCTTTCTGTTGGATGTACATTCTGCACAGGAACCTCAGTGCTTAAGACAAGCAGGGATTGGACTCAATGCAAAATAACCCACTTAAAAGGACACAGCAAAAACACGTTACACCTTTACAAAGTGTGGTTCTGCTTAAATTAAGACTTTATCTGGTCGCGGCTGGAGGTTTGTGAAATGAATGAATGACATGTGGTTCAAACATGCTCTATACATGAAACTACCTGGTAGTACAAAAATGTCTCTAATCACACTGCTCTACAGTTTCCTAGAAAGTATCTGCTTCAGACTTTAAATGTGCTAAATCTTACATAGTTTAATAAGATGAATCAGAAAATAAATGACCAAAGTGCTGGTTAGCTCATGTT
>JAQQZY010000009.1:14666347-14680091 GCA_030068375.1 Ostorhinchus rueppellii
GTGTGTGTGTGTGTGTGTGTGTGTGTGTGTGTGTGTGTGTGTGTGTGTGTGTGTGTGTGTGTGTATGTATGTGTGTGCATGGATGTATACATGTGTGTGTGTATGTGTTTATGCATTTATATGCATATGTGTTTGTGTAGATCTGTATACATGTATGTATATATCTTTACATACTTGTGAATGATTGATCATTTATGGGGAAGGGATGGGAGTGTTAACCTCTTCCTACTTTTATGTTAAACTATGCAGTGAGATGATATTTGTTGCTTTCTGTACGTGTTATATTTTTATGTATCGGTCGATTGATGAGTTGAATTCTGGAGTTCTTCTTCTTCCTACATGTTTGAAATAAACTACCCAACTCAGATCCAGACTGGTTGTGTTTTAAGGCATTTCTGGCTTTTACCTAGAACAGGAGAAGGGGAATTCCAGTAAAAGTCCGTCAGAATGGGAGCTGAACAATCAACATAGTAGTTCACGGTCTGCAACCTTATCTACATTGTCCACACTGTCTCTGTGCGGGGTACTGTCAGATACAGTTAGGACCGTATAATTTCCTCAGAGAGCTAACTCAATAGACTTTTGGAAGTTTCTTAATAGAATAACTAATGTTTCAAAAATCAGCTATGAGTCATTGCATCCAGATATTTCAGACAGGCCAGAAAGGTCAAACAGGCTGACTACTAGAAAAACTCAAGGCTCCTGTGATCCTGACTGTAAGTTGTCCAAATCTGATAATTGTATCCCCCAGAAAAGTAGAGGCTTGTGTCCACTGTAGGTTGACACAAGTGGACCAAGGAGGTTCTAAACTGCTGGTAGTTCAGGATAAAACCAGGGACTGGAAAACACACCAGCCAAAGTACACAACAGACTGACCAAAGTCAACACACCCTGAAGAACTGTAATATATAATTGTTTTATTAATACAAAATACTGCCTCTGCTGGGTATTTGAAATAACATTTAATGATAAGTTACTTTAGCTATCACATGAAGGAAAATAGTCTTTTTCAAATTATTTTCCTACGGTCGGCATGTGCCACGTCTTTTAACAATAAACCTTTTGGTAGACAGACAAGATTACTTCAGGAAAAAAGAAACGGCTCAGTTTTATATCTGTCATAAAAACTGACTGACAGTATAAGAATTAAAATTAACAAAACAGCTGCTAAGCATGCTTCAGTACTTGGATATGTATTCAAGTAATTAATAGGAAAATCCATTGTGTACATGCAAGAGACCAGAAAACTTTCCTTTGTAAAATGATTGTATTCCCACCAGAAATATGTTTCCCTGAGGCTTAACACTAGATTTGGTTCCATTGTGTTATTATTTCGTTCTAAATTTGCTTTTTATTGAGATCCATTGGATTACGCTCGCCTCTTAACTTTCAACACCAGTCAGTATAAATACAAATGAAATGTTTCAGTCTGTGGGGGAAAAGGCAGGAGAGTTTGTTTTCCTCCACTGGTATCGTCTTTATTGTCATTGTTCGTATTGTAAACATGTATATAATTTCCCACACTTAGAAGTGACGACAAAACAGTCGATCAGCTGGGGACTATTGACTTAAAACTGCTGAAAACTTTATCACACATTATCAGTGATGTTCCTGAAGCCTTCGACAACCTGGTGTTTTTATATTTCCACATTCAGTGTGCCTGTATTATATTTTACTACAAACATAATCTGATTTTCTTGTAAGGAATCAAAGTTTTTCACTGTCACAAATCAATTTCCTTACTGTGCAGGAGATTGGTGAGGTGGATGTTAAAAATAAATAAATAAAGTATGGGAAGTGAAGTGCCAACAGTCTATGCTGCAGTGATATTTTGTACTGAGTTAATGGGGAAAAACACAAATATAGCCATGATATGATTTATGTTCCTTAGCAACACTTCTGATACTTCAGCATTGCTTAAATCAGTGTTTCTCAAACCGAGGGGCAGGCCCCTGGGGGGGTGGGAGATGGGATCTCTCCAGGGTGTGTATTTATTTTTCAGGTTAGAACAGTGCCGTTCCTGGAGCGATTTACTCCCTGGGCGAAAGCCCCATCCGGCGCCCCAACTCCCGGCGGACCTGCGGAGGGGGTGGGGTGGGGTGCTGTCGGAGGTACGACGGAGGAGTGGGGGGGAGGGGGGCCTCATGCGATGGCACTAGGGGCAATTGCCCTGGTGGCCCATGTCAAAGAACGCCCCTGGGTTAGAACATGTAGCAGGTGGAACTAATGTTTCAGCACTGGAGCACCCTGGACTCATTTTGGGGACGTACGACAAACAAATCTACTGGCATGGTGATCTGTCACTAGACGAGACAGAGTTTAGGTTTGGAGAATGGACAACGATTGGACTGGGAAAGAAAAATGTGCAAAGTTTGTGTTTTTGCACAGTTTGTATAGTTTGCACTTTAATGTTCTGAGATGTGCAATGGAAACAGGCTCATTACAGCCACTGATATTATTAAAATATGTCTCTTTGTGTTTGTTGTTTTAAAAAAAAGGAACTTTATTAATATGGATCACTTTGACTGCTGTAAATCTGTTATAAATGTTTTCGTTTTCATTTTTGTTTTGTTTTGTTTTGTTTTCGTTTTGTTTTGTTTTGTTTTGTTTTGTTTTGTTTTGTTTTGTTTTGTTTTGTTTTGTTTTGTTTTGTTTTGCTTTGCTTTACTTTTTAAGTGGTGGTGTGATAGGGCTGGGTGGGTTTAGGTTTGTTGTACGTTTGTTTGTCATATGCCAAAATACAATAAAAAGACTTCAGTTACCAAAAAAAAAGCAACTTTATTGTCATAGCTGGAAGATTGGAAGATAATTACACATTTCCTATTATCATTTGGAAATATATTGTCTCAGGGAGCAGTCCTGTTGAGTTTATTTGTATTGTTCAAGCAAAAAAAATCAAAGTTATTTTTAATTTGCACAACAAATTATGCCAGGAAAAACAAAAAGTATAGTTATAATATTGGTGTTTCTATCAATAACAGCTATAATTGCACCACTGTTACATTGTTATTGGGTTGGGGGGGGGGTTGGAGATTTTTTGTCCTCCAAAGGGGGGCCCCAACAGTAAAAGATTGAAAACCACTGACTCAAATTAACAACGATAAATTAAAAAAACTATATATAATGTAGGTGATAGTATTCACCACAGTGCACTAATAAATGTGATCTTCCAGAGTGCATGGCCCAGGGTTGTCTCGACCACCGTGTGGGTCATTGAGCCACGTGCGCTGACAATGTCGAGTTAACCTCACATAGCCGGACCTATCTTTATCCTGTGTCAGCACTGTGACAGTGTTGTAGATTGGTCTGGCACCCTCTACTATCATTCTGGAATAGTATTATCTGACTTGTTTGTCCAGTTCTTGTTTGGCATTCAGCACAGGATGCTGCAACAGTTATTTGTAAAATAGCAGTGACATAAGTAGGATTAGAGGAAAATGTGCAAATGAGGATGCACAACATGCAATTAAAATGAATAAATCCCCACAAAAGAAAATAGCACATAAAAAGATGTATGTAACAGGGGGGTGGGGAGACAACTTTGGAAGGAATTTGACTGGAAGGTTAAAATACGATTTTTCAGAACCCTATTCAAATCTTTTCTTTCTAAAAGTGGAGTTAGCAATAAGTGTTGGAGAAACTGTGGTCTTGTCGGTGATCGGACACACATATTTTGGGAGTGCGCCATTGTGAAACACTTCTGGACTAATATAAAAGGCATATTGGATCATTTACTTAAAGTCAACCTCCTTATGGACCCATTATTATTATTGTTACTGGACATTTTTACGTTCGCCAAGGAGGTTGTGTTTTTGCTGGAGTTTGTCTATTTTATGTTCAAAATAACTTGAAAAGTTCTGAATAGATTTGGATGAAATTTTCAGGAATTGTTACAGATGGGGCAAGGAACAAGTGATTCAATTTTGGTGGGGATCTGGCTCACAGTCTAGATGCAGAAATTATTTTTAAGTTTCTTTATCTTTGCGAGATAGGGCATTACAGCACTGAGCTGCATCTAGTCTTGGCGGAGGTCTGCGCTCTATGAGTGCTTTTCTAGTTCCTGATGGTCTGTCCCATGACCGGGAATTCATACTACATCTTCTGATGACTGCGAGAAAAATGATAATGTTTTGGCTGAAACCTGAATCACCTACAATTGGACAATGGATACAAAAAATAAACAAGTTTGTCTAATGGAACAGTGAACAGCACAGCTACAGCTGAAGACCCCGACCTTTGAAAGAAGAAGGGGACCAGTCTTCAGTCTTATTGGAATTCATATTTATTTATTTATTTATTTATTTATTTTTGTAACCACATATTTTTGTATTGTAATTTTAGGCCCAATCTCAGGGCAATGGTTGTTATTCTGTACGTTGTTTATTTTGTTTTCTTCTATAAAAGTTTTTTAAAAACCATGTGTGTCTTTGTCAAAACTTGCCATTTTAGGGTGTAGTAGCAGCTCAGAGGTTGTTCTTTTACATAGTAAGGAGGACTTTCTACATGATAACACACAGATAGTGTAAGGAAAGAGAACAATCCAACCACTGTGTGACTGGAATATTCTCCTTTATAGTGTCTGAGTCCCTGCAGTGAGTCAGACTCCTTACAATGTCAACTCAAAGCACAACTAGGTCTCACTTCCATTCACTTGCCAAATGTCTGCGTAAGTTCTCATTTGTCCAGGTCATCATTCATCCTTTGTTTTGTGTGAGAACAAAAACCAGCCCAGTTGTACTTTAAAAACAACTTGCCAAGTTGAGTGATAACTTGTTCTTGGAATGTCACTTTTCTGCCCTGGGGGGTCAGTGGCAGTGGCAGATGCAGGTTGGGCTGCTGCCCCTTTCTGCCCTGGTTACCATCTCCCATAGGTGTCGACTATCTCTCCTGCTGTCACCCTTCTGTTTTCAGTGGTGGTCACCCAGGCTGTTTTTGGGCGTCAAAGCAAGGAACAGTAAGGTTTAAGATCTGTTGCTGCTGAAAGTCATGTAACTTTAAATTTGTATGACATGTGGTTTACAATTTAGGGTGAAATTAGAAGTAAAAAAAAAAAAAAAGTTTTGCTGAGGCTGCCACAGTGTTTTTGAATGTTCCCTTGGTTAATGTTATTACACACTGCAGAGGGACATGGTTTGGAGAGAGAAGCTTAACTCTCAGAAGTGAAATGTATACTGGCAAAACAAATCACTGATTTATATGTTTTGATGAGGCCTCATTTTCCATCTGATCTCAGTCTCAGACAGAGAAGTGCAGTTTGACAGAAATGTTGGTTTTCAGTGGGAAATTGCCATCTTCAAACATTCTCCAATGACCCTGGATCAACATCAAGACATGGAGCGTTTAATGATTTCACTCAGATTAATATCATCACAAAGCCATGGAATTATTATTACCAGATCAGGCTGATGTGCTCAGTGAACTGGTAGCCAATAACCCCAGTCATATACGCAGCGGGAGGCAGATTGTGGGGGTGAGCAGCCAGACGGTGGTGGCGGGAGCAAAGAGTAGCTCTGAGCCATGTGGAAAACTGGAAATGTGGAACAATGACTTTTACTGGGCCCTGAGTAAACAAACCCACATCAGATTGAACCCAGGTCCTCGTGCATGACTCACCCCCATCACCCCTCGCCTAAAAAAAAAAAAAGAAAGAAAAAAAAACACATGGAGATCTTCAGCTATCCCCCCTCCACAAGTGTTGAAGAGCACAACCAGGCCCTTCTCTCAACATTTCACTTCCTGTCCTGTTCAGGAATGCAGAAGGAGGGACATCAGTGAATGGGCTCCACATGACGTCTAACTGTTGAGAAATTAATGAGGGATTTCACATGGAAACCATCACAGAGCTCATTCATCTTCTGAGAAATCCTTCAAATCTGTTTTCAGGATGTATCATTTTGACAAAAACAATCTGACCACATGTTCCAGTAGATAATCTGCAGCTTTAGACTGTATTACACATGATATTCCATGTAGCTCTTGGATGGAGTTTTTCCAGCTGTCATGAAATTGGAGACATTCAATTTTCCATTTTTCGCAGCACTTTTCAATATTGTTAGTTTAAATGTCTGAAACGTAATCAAAAAAAGACAGTAGAAAGTTTACTATTGATCTTTTGCCACTACCTTGTTCCAGTGGCTTTAACTGTAAACTGCAAACAAAACATGACAGTGAAAACCTCACTTTTTCATTTTAACATATCTAACAAAAGCAGCACTTCATATTTCTTGTTTAAAAACAGGATAAACCATGAAATAAATCTATATGGGTACATTAAATCATATAAAATAGGGATATGTTAGTGAAAACAAACAATTTGAAGGAGCCAAACCACTTATTCATAGACAATATGAGTGGATTTTGTGACATAAAACTGAAGTTAAACCAGTTTTTTTTATCTAAAACATTAGCATATTTTATAGCGCAACCAAGAAAAAGGCCACATAAGACCTCCAATAACAACTTTAATGAGATGGTTGAACATTAAAGTGTTGATCTTAAACCACATGGATCCTTTTTGTCTTTACATAAGATAACAGTGCCTACATTGCAGTATGGCTGCAGTGTCATGTTTATACATGTGTGTTTGTGTGGATACATGATGGTAAAACAACAGGCCATAGTTTGATCTTTGCTCCAGAGCCATTGGTGTTGAACTGTTGCACTCTCATAAAATAAGTTTTATGGTCAAATGAAGCTGCTATTCTGTTCTTTTGAATCCCTAATCCAAGCTGTCGGAACTGTTTTAATAGAAGCAGATACATGTGTTTATGTTTTAATGGATAAATCAGAGGTCATGTGGTGCTGCTATGGGATATTCATCAAACAAAAAAAAAAAAGCAAAATGACTGCTTCATAAGACTAATTATACAATCAAAGCCTTCAGATAAGGATTTGTAATGTAACAAATAACACACAGTAGCTTATTGATGATAGACTGAGTTGATAGTTCAACCTCACACATTATAGTTTTTGGATGGGGACAGAGTGGAGGATGAGGCGCTGCCCCCGTCAGTGGGTAAACTCTGCACACTGCAGCCATTCAGTTGGCCCAGCGCTCTGGATAAAGTTAGGATTGTTTGTCAGCGGGCTGTAATGCCAGGAATGCTCAGTGCTGGCTCCCCCTGTTTGTGTGACTGTCTCTCACACTTTATTTTGCCTCTCCAGCAGCAGTTTGGATCTGCGGTGACACCCCCACACTCCCTGAAACCTGAAGTTAAATAACAGATTCTATTTCTCTGCTGCAAGCTATTTTGGTACACTGACACACACACACACACACACACACACACACACATAAATGCACACACATATACACTTCCCCCCACCTGAAGCACCCCACCCGCTGCACAGACCATCCTGTCTAAGCTGCACTGGCATTTTCTAGCATGTTCCATCCGGCCATCATGACATCAGTTTCTAGATGAGCAGACTCACACATTAGCATGAATACACACACACACACACACACACACACACACACACACACACACACACACACACACACTGGTCTGCTGATTCACACGTTAAGTCTAACCAGTGTCCAGCTGCATCTCATGTTAGGGAACAGATGGTCTTCATCCAAAGAAACAAAAAGAGGCCCTTCTTTTTAATTCACACACATGATGGGTTTATTAACGGTCACATTATGGTATAGTATAATATTAGCTACAAACACAAGCTGTTTTAAAGGTACCACTTGTAACATTTATGTGTGCTCAAGTAAAGTTTGTGTTGGAGTCTTGTGCTTTTGTTGGCGTGAGCTAACTCAATTTCTGTGTTAAAGGTTGCCAGTGTTGCACTCGGTCGCTTCTCTAGAGCAGGAAAATAAGGACTGAAACACTCATAGTTAAGCATAAATGTCCCTGTTTGCATTTTTGCAGAAAAATTTAGAAGAAAACCTATGCATAGAAATGAATGTAAAGGCAACAGAGAAAGTTGAGGATTGAGTTTAAGATGCATTTCTATCGCATCACTTAAAGTCTTCTTTATTCAGCACTTTTTTATATATTCTAAAATGTACTAGAAAGTTCTGTTAGATACTGTTATGTTATATTGACTAATTGGGAATATGAAAGTAAATATTAGCTAATGAGTAAATTTTCAAGCACATGCTGTATTTAATACCTTTCAAGGCAAAAAAAAAACAAAAACAAACAAAAATCATATGGTAAGTTTAAGCAGTGTTTGTTTTCTACTGTGCTAAAAGAATTAATGCTGATATTATTGCTGATTTGCTAAATATAAAACTAAAGCACCAGGGATTAGTTTAGTTAAGCATAAAGATTAAAGGTAGAGTGTGCCAATGAGTTAGCTCTGCAGTTTTTTAGCTCACCAAGTTAACATAATATCTTATTTAATTCTGTTAATGGGCTTTGTCATTTCTCTCCTCAGCTCAGGAAACTGCATTTACTGACTTTTCAACTTCTTTAAGGAAAAGCTTAATTTGATAAGTTTACACATTGTCTTGTTTTAAACTGTAATTAGGAAACAGTCCTTGAATTGACTGTCCAACTGTTTCAACCAATGGAAATATCTTTATATCATTGAGGCCAAAAGTATTTATTGCTTTGTTTTTGTCCAAATTTCAATGCTTTACTGGTATCCATCGTAAATATGCTCCAAGTATCCTTGTAGAAATCATATGTTGGCTCAATATAAAAAATAAATAAATAAATATTTAAAAATGTAGGTGACAATTTGCATGGCTTTTTTTTTTTTTTAAGTTATTTCAACTTGGCCATAATTACATAAATGCCACAAGACTTCTGTAGTTAGGCAAACTGTACTACTACAGCACAAACAACATGATTTGCTTTGTACTCTACAAGCTTAATTAAGTCACATCAACTTAATATTAATTGTGCAAAAACTACTCTATTTAGTTATACTAACTTTTTCTTTTACTTTTATTCTACTCAAAAATGCCCATGCAAATTGTTACCTTAATTTTTTTGAGAAGGCCTAACTTTTTTCTCTATGTCAGAACACTTTACACATTGAAATTCCAGCTTTATGATCAAACTCTTTATTACACTGTAAAACGTAAAACACTGTATTAGCTTAAACATTTTTCTTCAGTAGGTCACACATTTAAAAAATTAGTTGAGTGAACCAAATTAAATTACATTGCATTACATTTAACATAAATTAATTTGGTTCACTCAACTATTTTTTTTATATGCAACCTATTGAAGAAAATATTTGAAGTTGATTCAATGTTTTACTTTTTACAGTGTATAACACCATGCATCTCAACAGCCAGAACTGACTGCATGTTGACGTTTGATAGCACACAAAACTGTAGCCTCCATAAAAGAAATATCATGAAGCTAGCTAGCTAGCTAGCTAGCAAAATGTGCATTGTCCAGTTCTTGCATAGTTAAAACTCCTGTTGCAGAAATTCAGTGCCAGTTAGTAAGCATAACACCATTTAGCTTCCATAAAACAAAATCTAACAAGACTACTGTAACATTATGGTGTAATTGCTACATCAAGTAACTAAAAGTCTTATGTTACTAGTTTAAATGTTAGCACCTCTAGCTGAGGAAAAGACTTTAGTGTGGTGTAAAAATGTTTCTTGTCGTGTGTGTTGATAATTATTAGCTGTTGTGAATAAAACAAAGTAAAATTATACTTATCAAGCCTTGAAGTTTAATCAAGTTTCGCGCAAAATCGTGTTTCTCCCTCTTCTTTCTGTGCTTCCCTCCATTTCTTGTGGCCAGCGAAGTCTGTCAGCAAAACATGTCCAGGCACGTCAGCTTTGGACTCAGCTTTTAAAGGAAGCTTACAAGATTTTTAAGATGCACTAACTTGATTTACTTCTATGTTAAGGCAGAAATGTCTGTTCAAAATCGATATGTTACTAAGTTAAGACTGTTTTCCTTATTTTTCATTTAGACCAACTTAATAAAATAACTTATCAACTGATTACGTGTACATCTAGCAAACTTTTTTTTTTTTAAGCAGAAAAGGCTTTGGATTTTAAGCTTAACTTAATTTAAGCTCACAAAGCTTTGTATGAACAAGAGCTTCGTACAAATCTCCCTGTTTGTACGAGCTGTGGCATACGTTCGTGAAGGGAGCAGTATTTTCTTACAGCCGTCATATGAAGTCTGTCAAGAACACCTTGAGGCCGCTGTGAGAAAATTGACGTGATTTTGTGTTGTACGAACACCATTTACAGTTGTTCTGGTCTTCATAAGGGTGCCTTGAGACCTTGCTAGGTCAGACCTACGACCACTTCATGAATTTTTTAGTCATAAGGTGAATATATGTCAACCCGATGTGAAACCCATGGCACTCTCAAGTCATTGGTGGGAAGATCTTACGCTGAATTTGAGTATTTAGATCAGTATATAAACAGTAGCTGTGGACTACAAAACTGAATCCTTTACAGCTACAAGTTGAAGAAGAGGTAGATCCAGCTGTTATTTTTTTCCTGTTTCAGTCCGACAGCAGCAGAAGAAGAGGGACATTCTAAAATACTTCATGTTTAAAAAATAGCTTAACGTAGTTTAATGCCCCAGAACAGTGACCAGTCATCGCCAAAGTTCATGCGCACATCTGTAGTCATGTCCACTTTCACCCCTGCAAAAAAAAAAAACTTCACAGAGTTTAATCTGAGAGTACTGTTCACTCATTATTTCATTCATTCATTCATTTCCTGAACCATTCAGTTTGGTCATAGAGGCACCGGAGTCTATCCCAGCATTAGAGATGTTCACATGCTCTTTTCAGACATTAAACTACATTAAACTATTTTTACATTTAACCTTTTAGAATGATGTGCACTTGATGTGTTTGGGATCGTGTGCTGTCTGTGGTGCTGAAATCACACATTATTGCGGAAAAACGGACCTGCACTTAGAAATTAGAAATTAGGAGTCATAATAAGACATCAGATGAAGACATTTGAAATAGAAGGTATAAAAATTAAACAAAGATACATAAGAATAACAGAGGGAAGGGAACGTTAAAAACACTAACCGTCCAACACGCACATCCATCACGCTGATCCTCGTCCCTGTGGGCTGTGCATTATCTCTACAGGTTTGGTGGTGTTCCAAGCTTATTTTTCTGTTAAGTAAACACTTTCGCTTCAGCACCTTGCGTATGAGTCTGGTCATTGACTTCATCTTGAAAATTAGTATTTGACCCCCTCAAAGAATGCCACAAATGATACACGACTGCCTATAAACAACCTATGTCCACCCTAAGAAGCAGTGCAAATTTCTGTCTGTGCATCCATTTGTGTGAACACCGTTAGGGACCCCTGATAACATCATAATGTGTTCTTGAGTTCAGCTTACAGCCACTGCAGGAACATGTGGGTTCTGGAAAGGCCTCACAATCCACGAACGTCGTGCATTGTTCTTACATTGTTTGTACGGCATCATTAGTGCGTCGTGTGAAAGAGGGTTTCGTACTGCATTTGTAGAAAACCTTGGACAAGATTGCTCACCTGGCTACAAATTTAGGAACGGTCCACGAACACTCCATTCTTATACGGCCGCCTTGAAAACGTCGTACACAATGGTCCATAAATCGTTCACACGGCCTCTGTAGCCGATCGTAACAGCATTTGTGACTGAGGCTTTACTAACCCCATCAACTGTTTCTTTGAGTGCAGATATGTCAGCTTTGGACTCAGCTTTTAAAGGACACTTACAAGGTTTTTAAGCTGCCCTAACTTTATATACTTCTATGTTAAGTTAAGGCAGAAATGTCTGTTCAACATTGATATGTTACTAAATTAAGACTGTTTCCCTTAGTTTTCATTTAGACTAAATAAAATAACTTATCAACTAATTACAATGTGTACATGTAACAAACTTTTTTAAGCAGAAACAGCTCTGGATTTTAAGCTTAAATTACTAACCCCATGAATCCTTTTTTTAGAGTGTACTGGTTAATTCTATGCCCTCCATAAAATTAAGGCTGTATGCTATGCATTATCCATGAGCTGTGAAACTGATCCCATTTTGCAGTACTCATAAACGATAATAGATGCATAATAACGGATCAAAGGCGATTCTCCCCTCATGAGGGTTTTGTGATGAACTTGTGGATATATCTCACTGCTGTACCTCGGCAACAGAGCAACACACAGACGGCGACCCACACATCTTCTGCAGCTGAAGCTGCGTTGTCAGCTTGGTCCAATCATGCAGTTCAACAAAGACATGTGTTTCCCCTTTGCACCCAAGGATGAAGTCACATCCACAGAGTCATGTGCTCCCAAAGAACTTCTTAATTTAAAACATCTCCATATCCTGACCAGGTCAGCATGTTCTGGATTGAGCCTTAAAAGAGACAGTCTTGCTTCAGAGGATTCAACACAGAAAGAGGAAAAACTGCAATAAACAGAGGTACCAAGTGAGAAACTCTCAATGGATAATGGGTAAGTGGGACATTATAATGTCTCCCTTGGGTGAATAAACCCTTCTTCAGGAGAGGTAATAGCACAGATACCACACCAGGGTGAGTTTGATTTGTGTTGTGGCAAGAATTTGTGAAATCTCTGTCATTAAAGCATTTCTGTCCTGTCATCACCCTGCATTCAGACATTCACACAAGAACCTCAGCCCACACACATACTCTTCACACTAAAGCCTGAATGCTTCAGATGTTCTACCACTGGAATAAAGCACCTATGTTTGTCCTATAGCAAAGGCAGTAGATAAAACAGCATTTAAATCATTTGTGCCAAATCAGCTACTTGTTAAATCTATCATACTCTCTGTATTTAGTATGTTGAGTCACAGAGGCGAGCCAATTCTGCAGCCTAAAGCCAGTCAAAGTAAAACCATCCTACATTACTTTTGCACTTATTATAAAGATTAATATAAACGGAATTATGATAAAGACATTTTGTTTCAATTGACTATATCTGTAAACATTAGGTGGGGTTATGAAAACATACCCTGGTTTAGTTTCTTTTTGCCTTCTGGTAAACACTCATAGAAAAACACACCCAGCACAAAAGGAACAGCTTAGTGGCTGCATACAAAACTTATGGACATTGTGCCAAAGCAAGCAGAGCCAGCAATCATGATAGATCCTGGGATCATAGATTAAATCAGAATAGGCCTCAAACCAGCTAAAAATTGTTTCCATTATGTTTCCATTATGTTTACTGCTTAATCGTGCCGAAAATAATCCTTCAACTAAAAGCATTTGCATTTTCTCCTGATATTTTTTGTGTTTGTGTGAGTGAAGGATTTTATAGATTTTATATAGCAGGTGAAAAGAGTTATAGCAGTGTATGGATAACCATCTAACAGGTCAATAAATATGAGACATTACTCCAACTAAGCTCTCTGCTAAAATAACATATCACAGTGAAGACAAGTAAACTGAGAGAACATATTAGTGTGTATGATCATGGTCATTAAGTACTTTGGAAAATCTCATCATATGTAAAAACATCTTTAATAATGGTGCCAAGAAATTGAAGAGAATTGATACCTGTGCATGATTGTTAGTTTAGTATTTCCAGACTGACTGATACTCCCATGTCAAGTAATATTCATGAAGAAAATGGCTTACTAGGTGTCTGAAAGGGAGAATTTATTTAATTTATTAAGTATATTTTAGTCAACAAGGGTGGTGCAGTGGTTGGCACTCGTGCCTCACAGCAAGAAGGTCCTGGGTTCGATTCCCAGGTGGGACTTTGGGACCTTTCTGTGTGTAGTTTGCATGTTCTCCCCGTGTCTGCGTGGGTTTTCTCCGGGTACTCCGGTTT
>JAQQZY010000009.1:14680311-14710468 GCA_030068375.1 Ostorhinchus rueppellii
AGAGTGATTGTTCGTCTCTATATGTCAGCCCTGTGATGAACTGGAGACTTGTCCAGGGTGTACCCCGCCTTCACCCTCAAGTAGCTGGGATAGGCTCCATGTGACCCTAGTGAGGATAAAGCGGGTATAGAAAATGAATGAATGAATATTTTAGTCTATAAATTACAGCATTTCTTGTAAAGTTGCATTTATACTGCAAGTAGAACAGTTTAGAAGTGCTAGTTGCTCTTTACAAGGATGTGAATGAGTCACCCAATGACTGCAGTTGTTAATTTTATTATATTTTGAAAGGAAAAACACGGTAAAAGTAATTGATAGTACATGTTATATCCAATAATCAACCTATTTTGTGACCAAGACCAATTAACTCTGGTTATATGGCCTTTCTGCAAAGATAAAGTCTATGTATTTATACTTGTTCAACAACTTTAAAGCATTTTAAACCAACAGACAACATGTGGGTGTGACCATAAGTCATATATTGGTTCATGTTTTCATATGGATGTTCTGCCAAATGAGATGAATGAGGCTTGTGAAGATTTAAAGCTCTGCTGATAATCTAATATAAACCCACCGTCTTTGTATTTAATCGAGTTTATCATGCTACAAATGCCTGTGAAGATTTTTGATTCTGCCTCAGATAAAATGACATTGATATAGTGGGCTATCAGTCAAGCAAACAGCACTGGGTTTCCAGTGGTAACATGGGTGGAAGAACAGGCCAGCCTTTGTTAAAAGCTTTAGTATCACAGAGGAGAGAGAAGCCATTGTGCCTTAGAAAAGCCTCCTTATGGTTCATGTCCTCAGATTGTAATGGATCCTCAGCACCGGTTTAACAAATGCAACTCACTCCAGTCGACAGTATATGCATTTCAATGGGCCTGGGTCCTGGAAATGAGCCCCCTTGTTGTCATCACTTTATGTAGTCACTGTATATAGAATAAACCAAACAAACTCCCACCCCCCCTTCTGCCCATCACTAAAAAGCCTGTAGTCATTTTATCAGCTTTTATCCCAAGTTCAATGAAAATGTAGTGTTTAGGGCAGAATTTGACTGTGTGGGAACATTTTAGATAACCAGTTTAAACCCACTGCAGGCACAGATCCATCAGATATGAAGATTTAAATATCACCAGTCATTACAGGTCAAGCTTAGAAATAAAATAACCACAATACAAAAAATGTGATTTTTGTTTGTTTTTTTTAATCTCACAAAAATGAATGCTTCTGTTCCTGAAAAGTGAGACAGAGTAATCTAGAAAACCCTGAATGAACAGTTCTCACTTTACAAATGTTTTTGGAACATTTCATGGTTCATTTTAGGCACTTGGAATCTTAACAACATTCCCTTTTTTGAACAACAAATACATCTTTGGTCCGGTATGTAATTTAAAAAAATAAAGCCAGCGTGTGAAAATAACACCAACTTCAAAGTTTGTTTCCTCAAAAATGTACTTCTGTCATATATATATATATATAAAGCTTCATAAAGACTTTTTTTTTAATACTTAAATAACATATCATTGCTACATCTCAGAAATGACCAGCAATCTTACAGATGCAAGAGAAAATTAAGTGAGTAAAATTAATGTCGGCTCAATCAGATGTACAGCAGTACAGGATTGTTTTCCCCAAGTCACATTTGGCAAACAGGTTTCTTTTTTTGTGTGTTTTCAGTCCACTTCCTTTATACGCTAAAGAGCAATGGAGACACATCCGCCTTTGCCCTCTTGCACAGCCAGTTCAGCTGCAGGGCAGCCACGTCTGATAAGAATTACTGCACGGCGACACCGGCGGCGGCTGCACATGTGCTATATAATAATTACTGAAGTTGATGTCCTGTACGTATGGAGCTGGCTGGTAGTAACATGTGACGTTTGTGACAGTTGGGATGGCGTTTTGTTCAGCCAGCACCTTCAGCGCCAACATAGAGATGAGGCTGAGTGTCTGGCGCCGCTCATGGCCCATCAGACACACGGTGCTTTCGTTTACCACCTGATGTAGAGTCATCAGGCACTCGTACCGTTTGTGCTCCATTCCAGCAAAGTGGTTTTGGAGATAAGCCTCCAGTTTCCTCTGCTGCTCACCAATATCAGGGAAGTCAATGAAGAAGCGAGAGCACATGTAGCGCTGCATCTGCTTCATGTCCGCCTCTGAAGAGGGCCTGAACCCCCGCACCAGCAGGTGGCAATACTTCAGTAAACCACCCCCTCTGATTTCTTCCGGACTACGTGTAGCTATGGTCCTCTGACACAGGTGGTCCATGGCCTCCTTGAAGTCCCCATAAACACTCTCCCCAATCACAGTGGGGTGAAAGCTCTCAGACATGGGCGTCTCCGAGCAGCGGTCAAATAAGAGCAGAGAATCAAGGCAAATCTGGAACGAGTCCACACTAAATTCAAACTGTCGCCGTAAAGAGTCCACAAATTTTAGCTCCACATTCTTGCCCGTGTTGTTGGACAGCGAGATGAGGCTCCAGCGGTCTGTGTCATTACAGACTTTCACTAGTTTCTGTACATAGGCCTCCTTGAGGGTCAACGCCGTTATGCGCTCCTTAGAGACCCCTGCTGGCAGGAAGTCTAACAGACAGTCCAGCACGACATCCTTCACTAGACGAAAGGCCTGGTCATCTCTCAGTGACACGCCAAAGATCAGGTCGAGGTCCTTGTAGCCCAGTCCGGTGTCCTGGTGGAGCACATGGCTAGCAGCTGATCCGTTCAGCCTCACATCCTTAACACACACACCCCTCTCCTCCAGTCGGGCCCGCACCACCTGAACACACATAAAGCATATCATTAATTGAATAAATCAACAAATACACACTCGTCTCAATAGTACAAAGTGCAAAAATCTAAAAACTTCATATCAGCTGTGTTTTCTCAAATGACACAAGAAATGCAAATAGAAATATGTCCAGAAGAGTGCATCGTGATTGCAACGGAAATCAATAGTTTGTGAGGGCCAGATCAATACCACTGCTTGCAAAAGTCTAATTCATCTTCATCAACCTCAGTCTGAATGAAACTTAAAGAGCCGCAACAAAGAGCAGTGTCTGCTGTGCTCCAGCTCCATCTCCCACTAGGTTGCCATGTCATGTCACTGAAAGAGTAATAGGATTGATATTTCTACTCTGCCAATAGGAGAGTGCAGACAGTGGTATGTTAAACCAGCAGTGTCTGTCTGCCTGTTGCTTTAGGCTAAAAGTCACAACCTGGGGTCATTAAGGGTCAACAGCATTGGCCTTCCTCTGTCCCAGTGACCTGAAAGATGTTTAAACCTAGGTGCCTCGCCTCAGTGCAGCCACATTTGAAGAGGATGATCCACAGCTGGATGGGGCATGCAAACACCACTGCTGCCAAGAACAAAGAGGAAACATGTCTATGTCCTCAACTGAAACACCAATGATACATTCAGCTCACTCGCTCTAGGGAAAATGGACATCCACTTGGTTATTTCTGCCATTAAAAACATATTTTTCTTGAAAACATTTGGTGGCGATCAGAGCACATTGGAAATCAGATCTAGATGTTATGACACATCAACAATGAGTTTTCGTGTTTTATCTGGCGAGCCTTTTGTCAAATTAACTCAGCGTATTTATTGGCAGCAGGCGGAGTTGAAAATAAAGCATGTAAACGTGACTGTCACAAAAAGAAATGTATGCCTGACAGACACTTTACACATGTCAACCTCACTCTTATTTCCCAAATCATTCAACTGAATAATAACTGCAGACGATCTAAACAGGAGTACAAAGTAGTTGATGCACTCACATCCTAAATCCCTGCTGGCACTGACCTGTCAGATTAGTGCCTGTTAACTCTCTCTCCCATGGTGATCAGATAACAAGCCGGCTCTATTTATACATACTGGGTCAGGCAACAGACAAACAAACATATAGAGGCAAGTCAAGTTTTTGGAGATAAGAGATGCAGATGAGCTCAAATCTAATAGTAAATGTTAGTAACAGCTCTGTGGTGACGAAGCCTATAAAAATGAGACGACTGGGTTCAATGTCCAATTATAAACAATGATAAAATAGTAGGTCAATAATAAAAATTCTCTGTCATCCATCCAATCTGCAGACTTGGGACGTCACTTAACACCATTCCTCCCTTTGCCCTGTGCTCACAGTCGTACATGCTCAGATACAGATGAGTAGGTAAGTCCTCCTTACCTCTGATACCACAAATATGCTCAGCTGGCTTAACATCAAATCCTGCCAAAAACACAGCTCTGCTCCTAATTAAATATTAAAAGCAAGCATGTATTTAAAACAATTATAAAAGTGTAAGAACTGGATCCTTAAGTCAAAAGGACAATTAAAGAAGGCCAGAGGTTGTCGTTATCTTGGATCTCCATTTACAGCTCTGTAACTTCTTGAGCTGTTGATCTTTACGGTGCTGAGGGAGATGCTAGAGGCGCATTTTTCATCATCAAAACCTTCTGAATATACATCAAAGTTGCTGCCTACAGCCTCATTCTGCATGTCAGGACTGGAGATCTACTCTTGATCGGTGCTCAGCAAATGCATCAGAGGCAGATGGCAGATTTTAGCACAATAAAATTATATGGGGTTTCCAGAAATCCAGGAAAACACAGAGTCCCCACATTTGGGGCTCAAACCTACATTTAAGTCTCCTGCACACTCAATGGAGCATTCATCTTTCCACAACCACAAGCATGAGCTCTGGGCTTCACGTGTTTGTTGAGCTCATCTTGAATATGTCAAAGTGTAAATGAAATGGAAAAGGGAATCTAAATGGATTACCTGATACGATGTTGACTGTGGAAACTGTTTGTGTGAACAGTTTATAGTTCCATCATCATTCAATTCACAGGCAAAAATATAGAGGCACCAAAGGGAAAGGTTTATCTGTCCCTGTCCCTGTATTTACTGAATAAATCTAAATTATGCATGTTAACCTACAGGGACTATAGCTGAAAATATGTAAGATGAGTACGAATTAATAAAAGCTGAAAGGGGACTCTTAAAAAATGTAATCTCATCATAAAATATAAATAAAGACTAAAGGAGGTGCATATCTTTTATCCTGGGTGGTCTGGCAGTTCTCAAAGGGGTCCTAAGGGGCTTTAGGGGGTGACCATTTTATTCACAGGTGTCACATTAAACCCACTCAGCTGTGGCCGTTAAACTTGATATGGAATATCATTATAATGCACAGAAATAACCTTTTACGAAACAGATAATATTGAATGAAATGGATATATGTGAAAAAGCATTTTCTATAAATATGTGTTGCAAAAAAAAAAAAAGAAAAGACAGAAAGGGGGGGAAAGAAAGAAAGAAAAAAGCAGTGTGAGTGTACCTGAACGATCTGCCGGGGCTGCACGGACAGAGTGGGGAAGTTCCCTCGTCCGTGGATGGGGATCGCCTCCCCCAGGATCGAGTCCAGTCTCTGCACCTGATCCCAAGACAACACACAGAACCGCCGGCTCTGGTCCGACGCATCACCGCAAGACATGGCGATGGTAAGTTTGAACCCCCCGAGGAACAGAAACCAGCAGAATGTGAAAGAGCGCGTCCTCCAGCTCCCAGATCAGCCCGTTTGTCTTCTGCTTTCAGTGGGATAGTCCTCACAAATGTCCGCTTAGAAATCTCGAGGTGAAGCGAGTATATGCTAACTTTGAAGAAAAAGAAAAAGTTCGAGGAGTCACAAGCGTGGAGATGAGAGCGGGATCAGCCGATCACTTCGGTCACTCTGCAAAGAACTGATTCATAAGGTCCAGAGGGTTTAAAGGCTCCTGGTATGAGCTCTGTGATTGGCTGCTCACTTTGGTCATTGATTATGGACGCCCTGTCTTCAGGGAACACCCTTCATGTGACGCATTTGACAGCCTCCTCCTCCAGCTCCACTCACAGAGCACCCTGCACCCTGACAGGGTTTTCCTCCAACCAGCCCTATGACCTAAACATCTTATGATCTTATTTCACCTGCACAATTACAGGAAATATGCACTCCATACTCTGCGTCAAACTGAAATCATGTATCTATTTTAAAAAAAAAAGCTCACATTGATCAGTATGCAACTGTGTAAACACAACTCCTTCATATTGCCTATGATGTATTTCTTTATTTGCCATGGGAATGTTTGCAGAACATGCAGGATGTTTCTTCAGCCCCTCCCTGTTTCATGCTCATACACACGGACTGTGTCTACTGTAGTTTACTGTGACCTTCTGTTCCTCCCAAAAGCACAAGAAAGGGTTTTGGAGGAGTGAATTTCACCAGCTAAATAAATCAATTTTCCATTTCAAGCTTGATTAATTTCATCTTAAGATCTAAATAGTCATTGGCAACCCAAATCTACCAATCTAAAATGTTCAATATCTTCTGAATTACTGATACTATCAGTCCATATAAATAATTCAGGTGAGTTTTTCACTGGCAACACTTCTGACCCATTTACATGTTCAGATGCACGGTAGTAAACCAGGGGAACACCATCACCTTCTGCAACAATGGCTCACCAATAAAACACATGGAGTTTGACCACTGGCAGAGGTTGCACACACTTGTTTTTGTGTTCAGTTAATGATATATTTTGCTGAAAAACACTCTTCTGCTTCAGTTTTCTCTTTTTTGATAAAATAACCTTTGGCTTTGTTTTGAGCATTTATGAACATCTACATGATATATAAGCTAAATATGAGAAAATGCCTAATTTTCACTGAAAAATGCAGAGGAGAATATGATTAGAAATAGTGACAAATCACTTAGCAAAGGTTAAATGTAGAGAAAAATGTATTCCATACATCACAGAACAATGTGTAGGTGTTAAATCCAGTTATGACACAAATCGCATGCACAATGTGGGTGCTACAGCTGCACATCAGTTTATCTTTATGATTTAGAAGAGTTTTCCTGTTACTACATACAGAGCTTAATACGTCAGAGAGACCACATAAAAAATACAGAAGCTGCTTGTCACCAGTGACTATTTAAACTATGATAGCAGGCTATTAAAACTGCAAAATGTTGCTTACTAATCACACTTTTTATAGGTCCTTATCATTTTTAATAGATGGCTTTGTTTAAAGTGTAGTTCTTACCTCTCACTTGTTTATGTATTAAACTCATGGAAAATTGAGGCCCTGAACCACATGTACAGCCGTTCATTTAATTTGTTCATGATTGTGAAGGTATTTATGAAAAGGCTCTGATAACCTGTGATACCCTCTGAGTTTTCCATTTAGGTTTTTAAATACCTCCATCCCACTTCTTTCCACTCCTTATCTGTGGTGCTGAGTGTTTTTTTGTATTTGTTTTGGTACAGGAATGAGGGCATTCCGCTCCTAGGATTAAACATGGCTTTTATGTACAAGCTTTGTGGACTGATGTATCAGACATTAAATATAGTAAACAGAGTCTGTGTTGTATATTAGAGATCTTTTAGCTTCTGTTACATGTAGTTGATGGCTCCCAGATCATTTATCTGTGGTGAATTTCCCAACCTTGACTAGTATATCTGCATCAGTGTGGCTTGTGGTCACGCCGTCACTGTCAGTATATACCTCATCCTGTCCTGCATAGAGTCTATTATGTGTTTAAATGCATTAAATAGCCTTTAATGAAGGACCTTGAATAATGGTAGACATTACGCACAATAGCAGACATTACTGTTTCAGTGCTCAGAAAGCTCTAAGATCCTGACAGTGTGTTATTTGCTTTTGCACAATACAGGCTAAAGCTCCTGTGATTTCCTCTTTTCCTCAACAGAGTGCTTTTAAAATGACCCAAACATGTCATGATTTACAAAATCCCTCACCAATTATACCTTCAACACAGTATTTTAGTGCACTTGTAAAATGTTTACAAGAGAGTAAAGTTCATTTCATGATTGACCTGTGTGGGGTTTTAGTGATGTGGTAATAAAACACACATACGCACACACGCACACACGCACACGCGCGCACACACACACACACACACACACACACACACACATTGTAAGCTCTTCCCATAACATGTGTGTATGTGCCTATGGTTCACACATTTGTTGACTGTTGTTTACGACATGGTCTCCACAGATAACAGAGTCTCAAAAGCATCTCAGGTGTCACTCAGGTTGTGAGCGGAATGTGAATTTTGCCGTTATGGAAGATCACATCAAATGCAGTGATGTCAACATAATCCTGTTACCGTGGCAACAACATCCCCGGTTGTCGGGCAGCTGGACAGAGGCTTCCTCAGCCGAGGGTCCTGCCAGGTGCCGACGCGAGACATCTGCGTCATCCGACTATAAATAACTAACCGTGTGGCAGCTGTGCATCCTGAGAGCAAAGCCAGCATTTACCTGAATGTGAAACACTTAGAGATGAGAGGACAGTGAGGGCAGATAAATGTCAGGCCACTTGACATTCTCAGGTTTCCTCACAGCACAATGCGAGATTGAGTGTGTAGGATGTTACACCGAAACATTCAATCTAACAACAGATATTAACACAATCAGACTGAAAGTCACAATGAAATGGATACATCGCATCAACAAACACAGAGTTTATTCTTAATGTATTTGATTATCAGTGCATAAACATAGGGTGGTGTGGAATTCCCCAGGTCATTTCTTGAAAATTTCAGTCATCAGTACTGTATCGTTTGTTCATCCCTGTGTTGACATCCTGCTAGGGCCGTGACAACTCAGACTGTGAGTCTAGTAGGTGCGGTGGGATAAGGAATATTTAAACACACCTTAAACAAATGATGTATCACAGAGGGTTATGCAGAAGAATGTTCCACGATCATGAGTGAATGGTAGAAGATATTCATTTGAGTAAAAGCAGCAGTGTGTTCATATAAGGAAGTAAAATTAAGAAAAAAAATGTGATATCATGCAGTTTCCTTAACCTATAAAGACCCACAGCCAGATGCATTTTTCTCTATATTGAACCATTCTAAAGTGATTTATCCCTATTGGTTGTAATATCATCCTCTGTATTTTGTATTTTTCTGTGAGAATCAGGTATTTTCCTGTATTTAATTTGCTTATCATGTAGATGTTCATAAGAGATCAGAATAGAATAGAATCTTTATTTTGTCAGTAGTTGTTTGTCACACATGTAAACATGCACCACACACTGAAATTTGTCTTCTGCCTTTAATCCATCACTAGATCATAATGCATCACACAGACTGCATGCTAGGAGCAGTAGGGTTGGCATCTTAGTGCCCGAGGAGCAAATGGGGGGTTAAGTACCTTGCTCAAGAGCACATCAGCCAACAGCTTTCCGCCAATTCATGGAATCAGACCAGCGACCCTTCAGTCACAAGCTGACTCTCCATCCGACTATTCAGCCATCTGGGCCATGGCTGCCCCTAAAGTTGAGGGTTATATCAAAAATGGGAAAAATGAAGAAAAAGTGACTTTTTCTGCAAAACATATCACTAACTGAAAGGTGCATCCTCCAACACTGTCATTGATCCAACTCTATTGGTTTTACTGGTGAATCAATGTTATAGAAGATTACGGTGTTTACATGGTAACTACAGAGTCTCTGAATGTCCAAATGAGTCTTATCTGATGACCATGAAAAGGTGACAAACTGTATTTCACCTGAATTATTATTTCAATGAGTTGATAGGATTAGACAATCGCCAGGTATTAAACATTTTAGATCAGAGTACGATTTTGGTCAGCGATGGATGTTTGGCTCTTTATGGATTTAAAAAAAAAAATGGACTCCCGTTGCAAATATGTTCCTTCATTTAATTCAGAGCCTGAAAAAAAACCATAATTTTCCTCTTGTCGTCTAACATCTTATCTGTCTTCGCCTTGTGGGCAGCAGAAGGAAGAGGAACAATACACTGAATGAGCTTTTCTCAAGTGCAGGGACATTATTAGACGTCACACTGAGCTGTAAAAGGATGGCTGAAATCAGTGTTGCCAAACAACAAGCAGAGAAGTGTCAAGATGATCAACTGTGCAAAGACAGATAACACTCGGTCTGTCATGCAGCTTGAGATCAATAGATAATTTCTTATATATCTGTCACAGCTCAGACCGTGTAAGAGAGAATCATTTCCTTCAAAAGACTTCCTTCATTCGTCAGTGAGCACATTCAGACATGTTACACTAGATGACTAGATGACCAAGTGTTTGCTATTATTAGAGTGTGCATCATGTGTAACTTTGGACAGTGTTGCTATAGCCAAAATAGTGATGCAGCTGCTGCTATTACACTGCAGGAGGTTCAGTATGCCGTGGCAGGACATAATCTGCGTCCTGTGCAGCCAGGTTAAATTGACCTGTCAGCCTGAACATCAAGGGCTATACCTGCGATAGTGAGAATGTCTGATAAGGGCTAGGTTTACTTTTCCGGATAGCTGCAGATGACAAATCTATGGGACAGTGGAACAAAGTTACGCAAGTGGCCGTGCTGCTGACGTCAGACTCCCTTCGCTGCCTGCTTGATTGATTATAGTGGAGCTTGGCACAGGAGACCGAAGTGTTCCTGGAGAAAATAAACACACCAAACAGATTATGAATCCAAGTGATATACATAAGATTATACTTCAGAAATGAAACTGCAATGACCTCCCAAATGATGCCCTTTTGCATTGAAATTATTCTGTCAAGCCAGCGTTGGTTTTCTTTATGCTATATTACTACCAGTCTCTCTCTCAGATCAGTTGATCAGCTACTTTTGAAGGTGCCCAGAACAAGGTACAAGCTCTGAGGAGATGGGGCTTTTGCTGCTGCTGGTCCCAGACTATGGAACAACCTGCCTCTACAGATTGCCTTGGCCTTTTAATCTGTGCAATGTTGATATTTTGTTCTGTTTTATATTTCAACTTGTTTTATTTATTTGATTTTAATTTTTTTTTATGCTTTTATTAAATTGTATTGTGTTTCTTAGTGTTCTGTACAGCACTTTGGTCCACTGTGGTCGTTTTAAAGTGCTTTATAAATAAAGTTACATTGGATTGGATTAAACCATAAAGACACTAACAGCCACTTGTGACCTAAGCCATCTACTGTTCCAAAATGTCTAACACCTGCTGATCCACGAATCCTATCAATGCATGTAAATAACTGTTGCAAAATACAGTTTGTCATCTTTTTATGGTCCTCAGATATGACCCATTTGGCTCTGTACTTACCATGGAAACACCGTCATCTTCTACAACATTGATTCACCAGTAAAACCTATGAAGTTTGATAAGTGACAGTGAATAGCGACATGTCATCAATGTTCAGTTAATGACAGATTTGCTGAAAAAAATCACTTTTTCTTCAGTTTTCTCTGTTTTTGATATAGTAACCCTCAACTTTAATCTGAGCTTTTATAAACATTGACATGATCAGTGAATTAAATATAGGGAAACTCGTGACTTTTACTGAAAAAATGCAAATTTTTAGAGATAAATCAATGAGGAAAAGTGAAATCAAGTGAAAAATTCAGTTGGGAAGTACCACACAAGTAGCCCTGGGTCTTTATGGGTTAATTTAGGGGTGTCAAAGTCATTTTTGTTCAGGGGCCACATTCAGCCAAATTGTATCCGGCCGGACCAATAAAATAACAACATAAATACATATAAATAATGTCAGCTTCAACCTTTTCTCTGTGTTTTAGAGTGGAAAAAGTACATTTACATTGTGAAAATGTTTATCCTTTCAAACCACGTAAATAACATGAACAAACTGAAAAATAAGTGTAATTTTAACAATATTCAATATTTTAACAATTCAGTTTATCAGTTACACATGTACATTATAACATAAACATCTACAAACACACAAAACATTTAATAACAGGCAGAATATTGGTAAAACCGTACTTACTTCTCTTCAGACATTTTAGGTTGTTCATATTTTTTGCAAAATTATAATTTGCTTTAGTGTAAATACATGAAACTATTTACATTTATGAAAAGAAACATTTGGAGTTGTCATTATTTATGTTATTATGATAGTAGTTTACTGGTCCTGCCCACTTGACATTGAATTGGTCTGATTGTGAACCTGAACTAAAAGGATTTTTAATATTTTAGTGTAATTTTGCTTTTCACAAATTCATCCCAAGGGCCGAACTGGACCCTTTGGCGGGCCAGATTTGGTCCCCGGGCCGCATGTTTGACACCTGTGGGTTCATTGATTAAATTATAAAAGATAACGATTTTCTATTTCAGTAGCAGTCAAAGTGGTTACCAGTGTTTTCATTCACACACATACACACATAAGGGATAAGTGTTGTGCTTTATTTATTTATTTATTTATTTATTTATTTATTTATTTATTTATTTTAACATTGGGGATTAAAAGAATAACTGCTGAGGTTAGTTTCAAGCCCCTACCATACACTACCACATACTAGGGCGTATGATGCCATAGGACAGGGTGTAACGTTGGATAAGAGACATTATTGCATAGCTGAAGAGCTCTGAGGCTTAACGGTCAAATATAGTGTCGTATAGTGTCGACTATGTTTTATGTAAGGCCCGGCTCAATTTACTCCCCAAAAAAACCAGAGCGACACAAACATCTGACTCACACTGGAATTTGTTGTATTGCCAGTGAAATAATCAAATAAAGAAAAACCAAGTTAAACAATCCTGAGTGTTGGTAAACGCTGCTCTATACATGTGTATATCATTCTGTATACATGCAAGATAAGACATTCCTTCAGAGGGTGTGCTTCTCAGTTCCCAGCTGAGAATCACAAATTGAAAGGCAGAATCTGGCTGTATTTTCTCATATGTGTGTATATATATAGATCTTTTCTCTAAATCCAAACTCCCTGCTCAGTGTGGATATCTCAACAAATGTGACTTATTTCTGCACATAAAGGAACCCGTGTAAAAGAAAGGAATGTATGGCCTTGGTAATAAAATACCCTCGTCTCCTTCTGTATATCTGGGACGTCCAAACTTGGAGGGCTTCCTTAACTGGAGCTTAAATCCTGTTATGCAATGGCTAACATGTGTACCCCAGCAGAAACGCCAAAAATTACTTTATCAGCTACAACAAGAAAGGAAGTTTATTTCACTCTCTAGCTTTGGTGCTGGCAGATGATATGTTCCATGTGGATACTTTTAACTATACTACAGGGGAATATATACAAGGTGAAAGCTGTATAATTGTGACTGAGTACTACTGAGCAAACAAATATAGCCATAAAGGCATAATAGATAAACATGTTCCGTAATTTTCTCCGCACATGTGCCTGGTGCGGACCTAGAGTAGTAAAAGCACTGGCCTCTTCCACTCTCTGGAGCATTTACCAGAAGTGAGGGGAACCCCTTTTTAGCAGCGAGCTCTGATTTCATTCCCAGAAATCCTGGTCCTCACCCCCATCCAGTAGCTGAGAGGGAAAAAAAGCTCAGTACAGAGGGGCAACGAGGAGTGTAACATACTGGGGAGACGCATCAATTCACTAGTAGTTTCCTTTGCGTTAAACTAAAGCAGGGATATGTAGCAGTTCCCTCAGAGACCATGTCGGTTAAGGTCATGACTATACCAGCACGGCTCGAGTCATGTAACTGATACTGCTGATCTGAAAACAGCAGGGCCAGTTTTATCCAACCTCTGAGTTAGCGTCAACCTCTGTCCAAACGGGCAACATATAAAAATACGTTAGCCACATATTTCTCCGATTTCCTCATTCCGTCTTTTGATCAGAGCATGACAGACAAAAGTACAGTAAATCCCATCAAGTTTGATCCACCAAAGCAAAAAAAAAAACCACTCTATGACAATAACTGAGCATATATTTAATGATATGAGGATCTCCTGACTCATGCTGCAGAAGGTGTTTGTTTTTGTTTTGCTTTTTTTTTTTCACAGTATCACCACTAACAAATCTGTCTTGTTCAGGTTTGTTTTGTTGATTAATGCCAGAAAAGGCTTGAGATTTATGTGGTGCTGTAAGTGAGAGCAGGCACTAAAGAGGCATGTTGCTCATATGGTTAAAAGCTGCTCTAGAGCTCAGTAGAGACTGGAGCTCAGACTTCATGTTTTAGATTTAAAAAAAAAACCCTCACAACTCACAGCTTCAAGAGTTTTCCCATGCAGTTGGGTACACAGACACACACTCTGAGCTTTTATGGTAAAGCTGTCTTTGTGGAGTCTTTGCTACCTTTCTCCCCTTTATGCAACTTTCTATGAAGTAACATGGGTAAACATGATAAGGAGTTTTTAACCCCTTGTGTCAAACATGTCAGGCCTAAGTCTGATCATGTCCCTTCAGTGACTCATCGTCCACAATCTGTTCAGTCATTTTACCGTCAAAGCTCTATAAAAAGAGCTGTCAAGCTGTCTGAAGTTCAGTGGTTTTATTTCGCAATCGTCGTATATATGTAAGTGTATTCTTACAGTCTGTATGTTTGTATAATAGTGCACTGCTGTACTTGTGCAATTTAATAACTTCAAAAGAAAAAACATATCTTCATGTGTAAGTGTGGACATTAAAAACACAAATATCAGATTGTACAACACTACTCTTATAGATGTTTATTGAATTAATACACAGAACAGGCCCAAAAACTCCAGATTTTTTATGTAGACTCTAAAATACCAGACAATAAGCAGGGATTTTAATGGTATAAAGTGGAAGTTCTATGCGAGCACTAAAACAATGACGACTTAGACATAATACAATTTTAGAACATAAAATACAGAATAAATTAGATGGATCAGCAACCCAGGCATTTTCTAGCAGATTGATCGAGCACATATCAAACAGGCTGGATGTGATAAGGTACCATGTGGTACCCTGGTACACTAATCCAGCTCCTTTGCACATATTCAGGTTTCCATGGGGAGCACTTTCCATTTCCCCGCACAGGCTGAGCTTTCTCCATCGCAAGAACCAGGGCTAGCTCACACTGTTCTGCTTTATCTAATCTGTAAAGTTCAAATGCCGATCCAGTGCGCTCTTTGCCATTTGGCTGATATCTACGTTGGAAGGAAGTGTGGAAATTATTTTTATGAGTCTGGAGGATTTGAAGGGTATAATCAAAGTCTGTGGAGCAAGATCTGTGTTTTTATGTTAACTGCTGCTGCACAAGTGAGATATTATGATAAGTTATTTAAAATAAGTCAAACTCAAATGACCTGTATGCAATAACTTATATGGTCAGTTTTTTAACCTATTAATAAGTGCTGACTGCGACAGTCTTCTAATCTTTAAGCAAACTAAACTTGTAAATAAAACCAAGCCTACCAGGCCATAGTAGACTGGTCTGCAGTTGACTTTGTGTACAAAAAAAGTAACAAAAAGGCTGCTGCAGCTTTGAGGTGTTCACATGCTTAAACACCTAACACACAAATAATCAAATCCACCCAGGCAACACCCAGAGAAATTCACAGAAAAGCCATAAATAAACACACGGATAAGCACTGATTAAACTCCACACAAAGAGACACTTATCAGGTGTTACTTTTTTATTTGACATCGACTAGGATGTATGAATTAAACTAAATTTGACCTCGAGCATAGATCAAACCAAGACTTTCGGAAATCTTTGAGCATACATCTGTTTCTTGATGGCAACAACAGAAGACTTTCTCACCTACTTTATCACAATTAATAATCGGGATTCTGCATTTAAAATGGCATGTGCAGCTCACAGGATTCAGTTGTTTCATGTTTCACTGGCAGTGACAACAAACTATGCTTGCTGGCAGCTGCAGCCCTCTGGCAGATGGTTCATTCTGCTCAGTGAACCACACTTTTAGCTCTTGAAATCACAGCAGCGATGCTAACAGCAGCAGCCCTGACTATGAGTCACCTGTTTTTTTCACAGAGGTACTTGAGTTCTCCTCCGGTCAGACCAGTGAGCGATGAGGAAAGAACTTGTGAGATTGTGACGGTCGCACACATGACAGCATGCCAAACATGGCTCGCTGAAGAGGAACAAGCATGATGATTCACGGAATGGGTGACAGCCCCAAGGCGAACCGGTAGTGGGTTGTTTCTTTGAAGACCTGGAATTTATTAGTTTAGAGTGACAGAGATGGCTTTTCCTGCCGTTTGGTTGAATGTGGCTCATGTTTTCTGAGAAAAGAGAAAGCTTCACCCAAGTCACAGGAGTCAGTGATACTGGGGGGGTGATTTTTAATTTTATTGTGAGGATCTGCCCTCAGGTTTAAAACCAGGGGTGTCAAACATATGGCTTGCAGGTCAAAACTGGCCCTCCAAAGGGTTCACTCAGGCCCACAGGATCCATGTAAAGTGTAATAATTTACACAGAAGACACTGATGGTCAAAGTGTGAGTGAGTCTTGACATGTTGTATCGATCATAAATTTAAATGCTGTATTTTTCAGTTACAGATGCCTGTTACTAAATGTTCTGTGCCTTTTTAGATCCACTGTGATCTGTAACTTGTACTGCACATGTGTAAATGATAAGCTGCAGCATAATATTGTTAAAATTACCCCCTTTTTTTCCTCAAGAAATTTTAGGTTGTTCACAGATGTACAAGTTATTGACATTTTTTAAGACATATAACAATTTCATTCTGTAATATTCCTTTTTTGGCACTTAAACAAGGAGAAAAATTTGGAGTTGTCATTATTTATAAGTTATTTAGCCAATATTTTATAGGTCCGGCCCACTTGAGATCAGATTGTGCTGTATGTGGCCCCTGGACTAAAATGATTTTGACACCCCTGCTCGAAACCATCCTGTTCCTCATGTGAAAACTAAAAAAAAAAAAAAAAACAACCTTTACTTCCTGTGATATAAAAGAGTCAACTTGAAGCACCCTGTTATTCTGAAGGCTTGCAGTAAATGAGACCTTCCTGGACCTGCTGACTGGGTGGCCTGCTCCATCTCTGTACCACACCAGCTGAGGTCGAACACCATGATACACTCCAGCAACCGAATAATCACCTGCAGCCAACGAGGACTCAAATAATCCACATGTCAATACTGCTCACAATTAAACCGACTGCACAGGGATGAACTGGTTTACCTTTGCTGCTATTGTTAAATGTGAACTTGGTTTGCAAAATGATCATTTTTTCCTTCTGCAAACAGTTTTTGTTCTTCCAGGCGGTGCAGGACTGTGGTCAAAATGCAACACAGCTGCTGAGGCAGTGATGCTTTGGCTTTTTCCTCCTTGCGAGACACTCAGCCAAAGACGGTCCATCTGTTTTATTTTAGGTTAAGATTTACAGGTTGCCTCAACGCGGACTCTTTTGATGTCGAATGAGATAATAAATACATCAATTAAAGTTAGCATATTTCAGGAAAAAAAAACATCTCATCCAGCTCTGACAGTCTCAGTCTGGATCCAGCCTGAGTTGCCCATGTTTTTTTGTCTATATTTTCCTCTTCTGCCACATTTAATAAAAACACTTAGAATGGAATTGAAAACTACATCTGTACTGTGAAAAGTATAATGCACGATTTACATATGGCTCAACTCATTCATATTTAGAAGATACCAGACAATAGATGCTGCATAAAAGAATAAAAACACCGGAATACAGGAGGCAAAGCTACAACAGCACATACCAGATTTCTAAAGATGTTTCTGAGAGTCCTTAAAGCAGCATTGTTTTGTGTACAGACACAGAAACAGAAACAGCTGGGTGCAGTCAGCCTCACCCTCGGCCGCCACAGTCTGTCCGTTGTGATCACTCTCCTCCAGGCAGTTGGTTCTTCAAGATTCAGTTTCAATAATTACAGGAAAAACTGCATCTTAAAAAGTCTAACCAGGGCAGAGAGAATACATCCAGTCATTAGTAATGCCAAGGAAACAATTTACCACTCTGACATATTCTAGTTTATTTTGCATGGTTATTTACAAACAGCTGGAGTCCAAAAAATCATCAGTGGGAACATACCTCAGGGTAGATTGAGGGAAGATACAACAGATAATGTGATTAACTTTAGATCTCTTTTACTCTTCTGTCATCTTCTGTGTTTGGCGTTCGGCACAGTTCACAAAACAGACAATCCAGCTTGACAACATGTTTTTCCTGGTCACCATCCGTGAACTTGATACCACATCAGCTCATTGTGTCTGTGCTTAATGAAAGGAGTTGTGACCAGTGCCTCGGTCAGTGCAGGCTTGGACCAGCTGTGACCCACTCTGTGCATCTGATGGACACACCTCAGACTGGATGTTTGTCTTTCTGAGCACATGTGGTTAACATGCATCTCTTCAATGTTTCCATTAAGCAGCTGTCGGGAAGGATAAACCCAACCATCTGATTTACTGTATATGGAAGGTTGCTGTTTAGCATAGGAATCATGAAGTGAACCAAGAATTTCATCCTGCAGGTATTCAGCCTTTAAGTTCTCATTTTAACCCTTTTCGGTCATGGAAAATTTTAAAAGTAATAGACGAGGCACACACGAAAAAAAAATTCGACAAAACTGTTTCTTTTTATTGTCACAGTTTCACTGTTACATCCTACAAAATACAATTTGTTCATACAAGCACTGCTTGTAGTTTTCTACAACCTATAGGTGTGGATGCAGATAAATGGACGACCCAGTGACTAGGGCAATGTGTTGTTTTTTTGTTTTTTTTTTTTACAAACTCACAACCTATGTACAGCTTCATTGCTCTATTACAGACCATAAATAAACAGTAAAAGGCCGTTCTCCTAATCAGTGTCCTGTTAGAGCAGTGATATTGGACTACACTGCAATTCTTACTCCTATGTTGCCCCCTAGTGGCAAATACTAGTTCTCACAAGAAACTGTACTCCATCACAGGTAGGGTTAAATTTCAGCCTGTAAGAAAGGAAAAGGTCACGGCCATAAAACTGACAGCTTGCCCACATGTGAAAAGGCTTCTTCAACATTCTTTAGACATTACGTAGTCTTGACACACTCCACACATGAAGCTGATGCAGAAATACATAGTAAAAAAATAGATATATATTTATACCCAGTAACTTACTACTGAAGCAAAGAAAAAGGAGACGCTCACTTCCACTGAAAGCATCCCAGTAGATCACATTAACAGGAAACAGTGTCAGCTCTACTGTAAATACTGCAATCCGTGTCCCAGCAGGCAGCAGCAAGTTGATTAAAATGAAATACTTGTTTTGACAAGCAGACACACACTGAGAAACAAAGCAAACCTACAGTATAAGCCTTCAGTCACGTATAAAAAATCTGAACACAACAACTAAGATTTTTCCTCTTTTCTAAAGTAAAAACGCCCCACAAAAAGGAAATCATTCCATCAAAAAGCATCTGAAGTACATGACATGAATACCGACTAAGAATACAGCAAAACCCTTACTTACATACGTTAAAATAAACCCTGCACTTTGCCCTTCCCCTTTAACCTCCAGATGTTTATTTATCTTCATCAAACTGGGCTGAAGCAGATCTAGATGATAATAAATGACATAGTATGACATAAGGCTGACTCTTGAGTTGCTAATCCTGAAAAGGCTCACTATCCAGAGCATGCCATTTCAGTAAAACCTAAACTCATGTATCTTTATTTTCTGCATCCACAGCTTTCTGCTAAGTATTCCCAGATTTAAAGCCCTGTTTGCATAAGATATTAGCAGGACGCGACACGCTGTGGCTGCAATGTATGGCTTGAGGTTGTGTGGAAGGTGTGGAGATGGGTTCAGTGTTTAAAAAAATATCTCTGTATTGTGCTCGGTGGTTTACTAAGAGTTTTCATCCTGAAGAATACATAGGACAACACTTATATTAACTCGCAACACCATCCAGTACTTTATGGCCATTCAGCTTACGGAAAGTGGCATTTCAAACAGCATCACCGTCACTTCAGTAAGTTTGTCTCTAACCAGAAATATCTGAGCAGCATTGATGATTCAGAAGCATTCCTCATTGGAGAAGGAACCATAGCTGACCACTTTTTGGGTTCGATCAGGTCAGTGGAATGAAGCCACTGTCGGCCGATTCGCTCGGAAACAGGTTGGCGCGACTAAGCGAAGGGGAGGGGGAAGCCAAACGGAAAGCTGGGTTGATAGAGTGCAAAGAATCCCTCTTGCTGCTTCTGCTGAACGGGGGGCAGGGAGTGACCACAGGCCTCTGGGCAAGCTGCCGTGAGCAACCAGTGGAAGGTGAAGTCTCTGTGGAAGGTCCTGTGACACTGGACGCCTCCAGGCCCAGAGGAGATGTCTTTGGGGTGCCAGGAGGGCACAGGGCAGGAAATTCAGAGGAGTGGACCATCCTCTCCAGCACATCCTTGGTGCTTTGAGTGCACTGTGTGAAAATTAAAAAAAAAAAAAAAAAAGATATCAAAAACAGACACGCAGCATATTGTTGTCTTAAGACCAAGCTGAAATGACAGAAGAGTAAGAATTCTGCAGTGTGATTAAACAGATTAGTTGTGAAAGCAATGATTGAACTGATGACAGCACTGTCAATTGGTTAAAATGGAGAAAAGCATGGAGGAAAGTGAGTTAGATGCAGACAAAGGAATTAGGAAGCAACAATATGGAACAAGGTTTAGATGTGCGTGGAGAAACTGCTTCTTTCCATGGTTCTTCCAGCTTTAATAAGAGCAGAAAAGGTGGTTATGGAAACATTACTGTGATTTATGAGAGTCACTGCATGCACAATCAAACCCATACAATTAAGTACACCATCTCATCTAATTAGACAAGGAGAAAAAGAGTCAGCCAGCTCCATCCAGAGTGAGTGAGCAAATGTAAATGAGTGAATGGTAGTGAAGCATGCACATTCACAGATAAGACTAGTCCACACCATAACTGCAAACCAATCACAAAATACATCCCTACTGCCCTTTGGTTTATTGTGTACAGAAATTAAAATAGCCTATTAATACTAGCTGTTGAAACTGTAAGAATCAACAAAGAGTGAATAATGACAGCACAGTGAATGGCATGTGGACAGATGTTGTGATTGGTTTATATGTTCAACCCTACGCTTACCATCAACCGTCTACATGCAGCAGTGCCCTTCAGGCTGTGCAGGACAATGCAATATCCTGACAGTTCTCCTCCTAGCAGGGTGGAACGAATACAGCACAACACTGAGAGTTCAATCTTACATCTAAGGATTGTGTTACATGGGTTAAACAAACAAATTTGGAAAACAAAATAATCTGACTGCAAATGCACAGAAAATTGTGCACATCTTAAAATCTACACAAAGAATGAAGAGGCAAAGTAAGCTTCAGAGACCAGGATCCCAAAATATTAAAAAAAAAGTTTATTTAGCATATAAAAGACATTTGTTATACCTTTATATAAAAATAGTAGATATAAGTAGAAAATTGTCTAAGAAAATAAAGCAAAATATCTAACGATATACCCATGAAATGCTGGAAATATTTATCAAATGATACATTTAAGGAACGTGACAATTCATCCATAGTAAAGTGCAAATGAAACAAGCAAAAAATATGGCGCAATACCTTTTTTCCAAAGTAAACTACTGCTACTAATGAGCAGCACAAAGTCCTTTGTCTATGTGCATACACCGTCATCACAACATACATGCAAACTCAGTAGACCAGTAACATGGAGGTAGATACAGCATGTTGAACTCCAAAAGGGTGCAGCAAACATAAACATACAGTATGTTGAATACATAAGTATATGATGTGTAGACTCCCATTACACAAGTTGAACCGTCTGACTGGTAAATCAGCAGGTCAACTGTGACCATCACAAACAGTTAAAGCCCACAAAAATGTCAACCCTCTTTAAGTGAATGATACACAATGGTGATTACCAAGGCAATTTGCTCCAAAGCCTAAAAACGTATTGTCTAAATATATTGAGTGGTGATAAAATACCTTTCAGTAGAAGTTCATGTTGATTGTTTATTCTACTTTGTTAGCTTGTTCACATCCTCTGTGGATATGCAAGTTTAATTACTGAAAATTTAAGAGGAGACATAAAAATACTGTTCCAAACCAGTCAAAAACCCCTTAATACACCATTTCAAATATGGAGATGTTTCTACCGTCTCTTGTTATGAACACTATGCATAAAATGTACAAAATGTTAAATGTCAAAACATTGACCACATATTCATGTAAACATCTCTACTGGATGCAGTGCAGCTAAAGCCTGGAGGATGAAGAGGTGGACACGTGGTGAGGAGGAAACACAGGGAGCGGGCTAACAACATGGGAGCTATGGGACATTCACGGAGCACAAGCTGGTTCATCCTACCATGTGTGCGTCATTCTTGGCTGTGAATGGGGGCAGCTCGATCTCAGAGGCAGAAGCAGCAGGGATCACCTCATCAGGAGGCAGGAAACCTCTCCTGTCAATCAGACTAGAAATAAAAAATGGAAAGAAAACGGTGTTATGATGCACTGTGACCGATTGTTTAAGCACGTTCAATAATACTGTCTGCTTTCATTTTCACAGGAAAATGAAAGCTGTAAGTGCCCATCTTCTGATATCTGTACTCACCTTGGGGGCATGGGACCACATAACGTTGCACAGCAGTTGGTTATAATGCTGTTGTAGCTGTATGGGTTCCCAGACTCCTCGGCGCCTCTTTTACTCGACCAGGAGCCCTTTATCTGCATTGAGAGTAAATTGTCAGTTCAATGATCTTCATTACATAAATTATGCATTAATGGGGGTTATCAATGATTAATCAGAATGAAAGGCAACCATAGTACTTACATCTTCATTTGTTGTAAGGTTGGAGGCCACTAAGTATGTATGGAAGCCTGATAGGCCCAGAATAGACCAGACGGAGAAGAAGCAAATCACCAACTCCACCACAGTACAAGAGCGTTAAGGGGTGGTAACATTACCATTATCAAGGACCGTTAATCAAGCACAGCAATTTGTAAAAAGAAAATGAGTGTTTCTAATAAAGCCTTCAACTAAAACTTAAAATTAACCAAGACACTTTCTAGATAAAACACATCATCTAACACAGCTAATTAGAAGGATTTTTTTTCTCATGAAGTGTAAGGGTACTACTGTGAACTGTCTCTGCCTTTTTAGACATTTTACTATTACTAAGACCTTGTATTAATATAAAACGATAACAGTACTGAGTGCAGTGAATTATTGTAAATGTGTTATAAGATGGAAAAAATACTCTTATGACTAAGAGTTTGTAATTTTAAATGAGACGCATATTAAAAATAGCCTATGTATAAATTCTGATTGCAGAGGGATACATACATATCAACAAGCTGATATAACTTCATGTGCATCATGTGCACCACAATAAAATAAACCCACACCCTATCTGTGAATAATGGATTGAAACAGTGTGAAAGTCATACTATCTATATTTGTCTAGTCACTGACATCATCTCAGGAGCACATGAGGCTGCAAACACACTACTGAAAAGCAATCTGCCTAAGAGCACTGCCTGGCTATATGCTAACTCTCCGATCCTATTGAGGGCTTAAAACCAGGAGCAGTGGGAAATGCCGTGTCAACAGTGCAACTTGTGTTAGGTCTAAGAGCAGACAGAGCAAACATTAAAAACATTTATCTAATTAACAGGTTAGTGATAACGTTTAGTGTAAACAAAGGATATCTGGCAGGGCTCTCCTGAATGGCTTGGACAAGGCTTTTACCAGCTTGAGAACCTGGTGAAAGAAATGAAAATAAAATCCATGGCTTTGTTATAAAACATAAGGACTTATAAACAAATTGAGTCCTAAGTGAGAATACTTACGCAGGGTAATGTGTGTGATGACACAGCCAAATATGAAAGATGTCAGAAAGGACAGAGAGATGATAAAACTGTAGAAAAAGCGGTAATTGCGTTTGCCCACACAATTTCCAACCCATGGGCAGTGATGATCAAATCGCTCTGAGGGTGAAAATACAGGAAATATGTTAGGAAGTAGGAGTTAGAGCTACAAATTAGAGCTACTCATTTGTAGTCAGCTTTAGGTCCTGGCGAAGCAAAAGTTACCATCAGGGTCATTTTTTTTTTTTCTCTAAAACAACATTTTGAATTATTCAGCATGAAAGACATATATCTCTAGTTTCTAAAACTGTGTTTATTTAATTTTCACCTGAATTACAACTGGATATATATAAGAAAATATATGAGAATAAAGTGTAAATTAAGAATAGTAAAGGTTGTAAATACAGCATAAATTCAGAATGTAAATAGCAATGTGTAAATAAATATATTCAAAATATATGCCTGTGTCTCATCTTATATTTCATAATAATCAAATACGATAATGATTTTGAATGTTATGTATAAGAAAAGCAGTAAGATGTGTTTAAAATATAGTATAGTTTGTCGCCAAATATTGATAATTTTATGGGTATCTTTATAAAATCTTTGATTATTATTACGGTGCATCACACTGAACAAACACCTCACTCTCTTACTTTTTGGATACTCACTCCATTACCATGAAACAATGTCTTCTAAAACAGAAACAAAAATTACATCAGTGTGGTATTCTAAATATTTGCACTTTCCTTGAGGAACAACACTTTTTGACATTTTTTCCAAACCCTCACTATTACTTTGTTAATAATGATAAATTAATGTTCTTATTAAATATTTGGTTATCATCCCTTACTGTCATGTTAAAGTACTTGCTTAGACCTACAATTTGAGCTATTATGGTTTCTGCCAAATTAATTTTTAAAAACAGATATGGAATGATTAGTATTGCTGCACGGTGCTTTCTCACTCCTTTACTTGCTTGGCCAAGCCCTATTACATGAATAGAACTGACACTAAACTATTTTGATAATGGAATAATTAGTTTTTGTTGATCTGTGACATTAAACTGAAAATCTTTGGGCTGTGAACATTTGATAGCATTATTGTCAAGGAACACCCATCATTTAAAAAAAAAAAAAAAAATCACTAATGACTGAGCTTAATCAACAATGGAAATATTCATTAGTTGCAGGACCTACAGCTACGTATTTTTAATGTATGGGATTGTATTCAACAATGTATATATTATTCACAAGGACTAAACTTCAATCTGAAAGTCTGACATCAGGGTGGAGTTCTGATAAATAAAGTTTTTTGTTTTGTTTTATTTTTTTATTTCAAAGAAGCAAAATGAGTAACTATATCAATAACTCACTCAGAATTACTGTAATAGCCTTTCTATCAAATTAACTATTGCTTCTTCCAATTAACAGGACCTAACAGTGTGATAACAATGATACTCAACGCACATTGCAATGAACTGTTATTTTAATGGGCACCCATTTTATCACTAACTAAAAACAGGCTCAAAGATACAAAAGGCCCACTTCCTCACATTTTTACACAACTATGGTTGTGTTCCCAAATACAGCATTTTGTGTTAATTCAGCTAAATTTTTGGGCTATTACAACATGTGGTCTGTCCTACTCTGTTTTAAGAAAGTGCAATGCAAAACCTCTTACATGAAAGAGAATGAAGGGTGGTTCTCTAACCAATTGTAGTAAATATTTCTCTTGGCAAATGCTATTAAATTTGTTAAAATAAATTAATGCTGGAGAAATAAGTAGGAATGTGACCAGATACGTACCTACACAGTTGTCACACAGGCTGCAGTGAGAGGTCCGAGGAGGGCGGAACATTTTACAAGTGAAGCAGTATTTGAGCTTCACCACCTGCTGGTTGATGAGGATCTCCTTGGTCCGGGGAGGGGGCCGATACGTGGAGGATCCTGAGGTATCTTAAAATAGAGAAGCACAGGGAAATAAACATGCTGGGTCTTACACATGTGATCAAAACAGTACAGCCAAGAGGCAATTAATGATGAATTAAAGGATAAGGCAACTGGTAGGCCTTTTTGCTCTTGAATACTGGTAAAAAGTAAGCTGCTTAGGTCTTGGTCTACACTTCAATGCCACATGTCCCTTTGAGATGTCCCATATGGCAAAGCTGTTTTACCCCATCTGGCCCAGATTGAGTGTGCAGTTCCAGGATATTTCTTACCTATCTGCTTCTCAATATCTGCTGCTTCATCTGGAGTAGCCCTGGGTAGGATTCCCGGGTCAGTAAAGCTTGTTCTCAGCAAGGAGATCACCACAAACACAAAAAGCACCCCGCCGATCACAGGTATAAAGACGGTCAAATGCTCCACCAAGAACGGGCAACTGTTCGGAAAATAAGTATATTTTTCATTAACTTAAACAGGGAAATAAGCTATATACGTACATTAGCAATATGTAAGTTGCTAACAGGGACCTGAGAAGATAAATACACAAAAGGACAGAATACTCACTCGAATGAAAAGAAAAGGCCACAAGTGACAACGATAAGGCCCAGTGTCAAAGGAAGGACACCGCTCTGTCTGGCCAGGATGATCCGTCCATCGCAAAAAAAACGGTTCTTTCCAGGGAACACTTCCCATTTCCTTCGCGGCCGCTGCGCTTTAGTTTCGGTGTGATTCTGTGCGGAGGAGGGCGACACCGACAGCGCCCGTGGGTCAATCTGCTGGTACTCACAGTTCTTCATCATGTAAACAGTTTCCACACCGCGCGGAGGTAGCAAAGAGGCGAACACTTTAATCTATATTTTCGCCGCGTTTTCCAGAGATTATAACCTCAACATTTAATCATTGTGTGAGCGGACTTACGTCGCCTGTTCGGGTTCAGTTTCCCATCCTGAATGCTAATGCTAGCTAGCTAACGAAACAGCAAAGGCATTCTTCCTCGTAGTCACGTTTAACAAACCACTGCAACCCCCGCGTTGACGTAACCTTAACTACCATCTTTGGCCGTTAAATTAATTTTGTGTGTAAACTCTACTCTTCATTTTTTTTTCACGTTTCCCCATTTTACACCAAGACGACTGAGGAGTGTCGGCTGAGGCTACTTACGGCTGTTCACATTTCCTTTTTCTTTTACTGTACCATCGGCCAACAGACGTCACGAAGCGAACGCTGACGTAAAGAGCTCATAGCTGATCTGTAAGAGCTCTGGTACGTCAAGTCACATGTCAACTGAGCGCGACGATGGTTTATAGATCTGTGACGACCACCAGCGGCGCAAGTATAATATGTTTTAATTACAAGAGTGCACTGTTTTTGGAAAAGCTTTCCGAAATATCCGATTCGGTCATGCCGTCCAAACATTTTTTTATATTGTTTTCTCGTGATAACGACATAATTTTTTCGTTATCACGAGAAAACAAATGTTGTTTTCTCGTAATTAACATAATTTTCTCTAGAAAACAATTTTTTCTCGTGATAACGACGTAATTTTATCAAGCACTGAGTGCAATTGCACATCCGCAGCAGAACGGCGCCAGGTTAGCTGCAGCAGGACCAACAAGAGTAGGAGACCGGCACATATTCATGGAGGTAAGCAGTTTTTGTGGCTGTCAGGCAGTGTCAACTATAGCGTATCATTTTGAAAATTAAACTTTGTTATTAACGTTTATCAGGAATTTTCGGGGACAACCAAAACAGTGGTTTTAACCCTAACCCGCTAAGTCGTGTGAACAGCGGATGGCATGTCGCCGGCTCCGTGCAATAAAGCCTGATGCATTAGTATTAGTATATATTACAACAGTGTGTAGTAGTGTTATTCTGTGTTAGTTTTCAATACCAGCCAATGTACATATACATGACAAGAGATGCAATTTGCTACAGCCTACTGTATCACTGAAGCTATGTTACTTCTGCTTAATGAGGTAGGGAAACGTATCTCCAAGTGATTTCCCCCAGAGCTATATTTATTGAACACGCGCATGGTTGTTCCAGCCTGCTGAACCCAGGAGGCAGCTGTCGCGTTCGTGCGGGTTTAGAATAATGAGTCAACAGCAAGCGTTCTCAGGATGCTTTTTAAACTTTTCTCTTAGCCTCAACTTGCATGTACTGCATGCTGCATAACCCGGAAGTCACTCTATTGACCCGGAACATTGCTCAAGCTTCAAAATAAAATCCGATTTGTTTACAAGAAGCGGTCACTTCATTGGTCTAACACGATCATGTGACGGCCGCTTCACCACTCCAGGGGGAAAATCATATTACGCCTAGACCGAGCAAGTAATACAGAATTAAAACAATGGTCACAAAAAACTGCTGGAATTTCAAACGACAACTTTTAGTTTCAAACGTAACGTGAATATATCTTTTTTTATGAAGTCAACATTGCGTAGTTGCAGAGGGTCTGAGCGAGATGAAACGAAAACCGGGTTCACCTGACGGTCTCCCCCTGCTAGTGTACCAACTACACAACAATTCATTGGTGTATTTCTGTTTTGAAACAAAACCAAAATCCCGTACAAATAATTGTTGAAATCACCTAATGTTACATGGGAATCAGTGTAATTGCTGGCCGTCTTGTCCTCCAGAGCGTTTGTGCTCTGTGTGTCAATGGAAACGAGCCTAATTGTAACAGTAAATGCCAGTGGGGGATTTCACTGATTTTATTAACACAGAAGATGGTTGTTTTTCTTTTTCTTCTCTACTTTTTAGCATTTAAAGCCAGAAAGTGTGTCTGACTTTGACATGTTATGTTTGCAGTTCTTACTTGCAAAGGCACCAGGTGATATGACTGATTTTATTACACCAAAAGCTTGTTCATATTTTTTTTTCTCTTTCTCTGTTGGTCTTTAGTCTGGGGCTGCAACTGTGTTAAATATTTATTTATTTTTAATCTCAGGGAACTTTATGTATGCTGTACAAGGGTAATGCTACACAACATGAAAATGGTCTGGCCCACAGGCCACAGCTTCCCTGACGATTTGACAGTTAAATCCTTTTGTCATTTCTGTTATGGTTCCTAGCAAACATTGAACCTTTTAATCAAACCGTACTCTGGATGTTTGCTCGCTGTCTGCCGGGTTGCCATGACTCATTTTCCCTAAGCTTTCCAGAGCTAACTTCTGTGTCTTTCTGTCAGGTGCACCACCATGGATGTTTCATCATGTTTCATTGCTGCTTTGAGAGAGAGAGGGGTACCAGAAGAGAACCTCGAGAAAATGGCCCAGGATAAGGTATTCAATGTTTTTAGTATGAATGTTGTTGCAAATGTATTTATCAACCTCTACTTAATCTGGAAGTAGCCTTAAAAAAAAAAAAAAAGCCTAACAATACTTATTTGATAGAAATTGAGAGAATTTTTAGTGTCACATCAAGAATTGAATAATTTGTGAAATTGTATATACTGCAAGATCATTTTCCAGTAAGTTCTGGACACTGATAGATATGATTGTGTTGTAAAGTAAATTAATCCTTAGCCGTACAGTAAGTACTTCAGCTTGAATATCAATTAGCTGCCTTTGTGTTAACTTAAAACAAGAATGATGGGTGTTGTTTCTCTGCTTTAGCAGGTAGACCAAGATGTGGTGAGGATGATGGATGAGGAAAACCTGTCAAAATATCTTCCTCATTTCGGAGACCGCATGTTTGCAAAAAATTAGGTGGGTTCATTCTCAACAGAACCAGAGAACAGCACTGACAAAAAAAGAAAACTTTTAGAACGCATACGAGCAAAAATGAAACTTCCGAGCTCAGGCAAAGCAATGCCAAGCTCATCAAAACATTCTCAACCAGGACATGGCTTTGGGAACAAGAATGCTGCACGCAAAACAAGAAAAATAGAACTAGGATGGATGAAGTTTCAAGATGGTTATTTCAGGCAGGTCAGGTGCCCAACTGGTGGGGGCACAAGAGAGATCATTACCAAGAAAGATGACAGTGTGAACAAAATTCTTGCAGATGGAAAGAAAATATTTTTTCCAAATGGAAAATCATTAAAAGGAAGAGTTGAGGACTTTGACTTCACACTCCGTTTGATGGGTTCAGAGGAACCTTTAGATGGCACTGTAACAGTTGGAGAGCTGTATGATTCCAGTCATCATAAAATACTCAGATTGTATGTATGTTCAAAGAAAAAACAAAATGATGACACACATTTAAGTGACCCATCAGTAGAAACCACATCACTGAAGAATTCTCAGACAGTGGAGGCTCCCACCTCACCAGATCTTTCTCCCATAATTTCCTCCCATTGCATGTCACCGAAGGATGGCTCTCCATCCTCAGAAAGATCTTTGTGTGACTCCAGCCCAGTTTTGCAGGACATTTTTCATGCTGTCCTAACTTCTCAGACATCTACACCTGTGGCCCAGACATTGAGTCTGTTCAGTGATGATGATGATGAAGAGTTTATTTTTAAGGGGGATGAAGGCAACAGTTCTTTGGATGTTTTCTGTGACACATTAATTTACCAGCCCTCCCATGCTGAGCAGCAGGCATCCAATGTGATTGAGGTTCAGGTGAATTCTGACCCTCAATTTAA